>PVKA01000890.1:0-57235 GCA_004027165.1 Ctenomys sociabilis
ACAAAAAAAAAAAAAAAGAAATAAGTCAAAATACACAAAATGCTCTTTACTAAGAGCAACAGCTACCTGGCACCCAGAGCCTCAGAGAAGCGCCCTAGTTTGGTTCGAATTTGATAAGTCAGAAGAGAGACTGAAGTAAACAAAGGCCAGCACCCCAGGATTCAGGAGCAAGGACCATAGCCTGAGTGGCTGTCACCCAGGAGAAGAGTCCTAGTATTAAAGCCCTTTGGCTTCCGAAATAGGAAAGGCCACAGCCTTTTATGCCAACCTTTGAACAGACCGGATGCCCCACCTCCATCAGCCACTTCACTCCAGGCTAAGCCCTTCCTATGTTGTTTTGTTTCCTTCTCTTCACCGACTTCCTCTCTGTCCTTTGCTCGTCTGTCTGGTTCCAGACATGGGTCTAACCACTATTCATACTGTCCCTTAATAGCGTTGACTTACCTCCTCTTGCTTAGCTTCTTCATCCTCCTCCTCTTCAAGTAGCACTCTTTGAAATATCCTTCATTGATGCTTCTATACACACAGTTTTACATCCTTTATAGCTGTATGACTTTGAACAAAACCTGCATCACAGTATGGTGAAAAAATTTATTAACTGAAAAACAATAAAGCAATTTTCAACCATACAAGCAAGTATGTACAAACCATACAACTCTAAGAAAGCTTTATGTGTACTTTTATAGGGCCTGTCCCATTTGTGTCACACTGATCAGGCCATCTCTCACTCTGCTCATCTGATTCACTTCTATATTCCTCCCTCCTCCCTCTCACTTTCCCTGACAATTAAATTCACCATCCCATATTTTTAAGTAGTAAAATGTGTATGTTTCTCAGAGTGTAGTTGAGTAAAGTTGGAAATGAGAGGAAATGATAATTATATACTAGAATAAAAGGCATGCCCGTTCTTTAGGAGCACAAACCTCATGTTGTGATGTGTTTTTAGAATCAATATGTGCTAAGAACCCACCATATACCAAAGCACTGTAAATAGGCCTGGGAGTAAACAGACAAAATTCTGAACATGAACCTTGCCCTTGTGGAACTTCTATCTTGTGGATATAATAGATAGAAGGTCATTTAGAATATAAAAATAGAGCTTAAAAATAGCTAAATTGGAGGTGTCAAGGTTGATTTAAAAAAAAAAAAAAAGCTTGATGAGGGAGAACATTGAAGAGGAGTCTATGAAGCAAAGGAGAGGAGCTCGGGGTCTGGTTCCAGGCAGAGGGAAGGGCACATATGGAGTTGTGTTCTCTGTGGAAGCATAGCACAGCTGCTGGGACTTCTGCACAGGTGCCTCGTGCAGGGCAGGCAGTTTGCAAGCAGACGTGGCTATAGATGCTGAGTGCTGATGGACCACATTTAAAATGTCCCAAATGATGCTTATTAATAATGTGTCATTAATATAAATATGTGCTAGTCAAGAGCTGCTTGCAAAAGCAGCATCCATGGGCAAGCCTGTTAGATAGTAATAGCCAAGCTTTATTGTGCGCCTATTACATCCTATGCCCCCACTAGTTGCTCTGTACAGATCTCCAGCTGTCCTTCCAGGTGCCTATTGTTAAATTCCTTACATAACACCTGAGAATGCACACATTGCTGGTATTCATAAGAGCTGTGAGTAATAAAGGTGACTACTGAGCACACAAGGAACTTTAAGCACAACCAATGTGGCAGCGAGTGACTCCTTTTCCACCCTAACATTTGCACGCTTATGTGCATAAGCACAGATTTGGGCTATTTCCCTTTGCGAGATGGTTGTAACAGGGTAGCTACATGGACTTCTCAATTTCTATAACTTTGAGGGTGTTTTTCTTTTAAAGTAATTGTGGAATAGAATTTATCATGAACTTCCTCTCTCAAAGCATTTACTTAGACTAGGTTTTAAATATTGCTATTATATCGAATGTGGAGTGCACACCTGTAGTCCTCGCACTCTGGAGGCCAAGGCAGGAGGATTGGCATAATTTTGAGGCCAGCCTTGATTATATCATGAGATCAAGATCTGCCTGAACTAAATACCAAGATCTTGTCTCAAAAAAGAAACAGCAACAAAATTGCCTCTGTGTGTGTGTGTGTGTGTGTGTGTGTGTGTGTGTGTGTGTTGTGCTAGGGGTCATACTCAGGGCCTCACACATGGTAGGCAATTTGTCCACTATAGAGTTTCTCTTCCAGGCCAGCATTGCTTTTTCTTAAAAAATATTCCTTAAAATGATTATAGGTTACACATTGTGCTTAGCATCCAACATATTCAATGAAGTCACCATATGAATCATTTTTGACTGGTCAGTGAGACTAGCACAAGGCATCCAATTGAAAGTGTAACTAAAACAAACTACTTAATTTTATTAAAGAAATAAAGTGAAGTTAGGCCTGATTCTTTTATAATATGATTTAAATGAGACCGCTGGAGCTAAGTTCTGTTCTACATCAAAAAAGGAACACACATCCCTGGAGGTTCTATTTCTGGCTCTGCCACAGGCTTTGCTAGAGCAAGATGCAGCCTGTTAACTTTTTTTCCATCTGTAAGTGTAGGCACTGCTTTTAGCCTTTTTCACAAGAGTAACCAGATTCATGAATGCCACAAGTGACTTTGATCCATTTTGTAATTGCAAATGCATCTTTATTTCTATGTTTTCATGAGAAAGGAAACCTGATAGTTTTTCTTTTCTGATGAGTTAACTTGAGGCTAAAACTAAACTCTGGAATATGTAGTAGATCAGCTGCTCTTTACAATTCCAGTTTCTAAATTTAGACAAAAGGAGAATAAGATAAATCTTTCAAGTGATAATCAAAACAGTAAGGAGGAAGTGAAAGGATTGCCTTATAAATCAAAGTCTATTTGTTTTTCTAAGAAGGGTCTCTTTATTTTCACTAAGATTAGTAAGAGTATTTGAAATACATTATTAAATATTATCCTGAGTGAGGCTGACTTGCTTGGAAAAAATATCAAAAATAAATTGCTATGTTTGTAGGAATTTACATGGAAATCTGGGTGACAAGTTTGCAGTAATGCACTTTGGAATGACTTGAGCTCTTTCCATCAATCTCAGTATTGATGGTACATGAAGCAAAGAAAAAAGAAGGTTCTTAAACTTGTGATTTCACTGGGTTCCAGCTATTGAAAAGATTGTTTTATCTGTCGGAATCAATGTGTCTTCTGCTTCTGTAACATAATACATGAGACTGGGTAACTTATAAACCAAAAAGGCTTATTTTGGCTCATTTCTGGAGGCCAGAAAGGTACTGGCACCTGACTTCTGGTGAGAGTGATGTGTTTTTCCTTTTATAGTAAAAAAGTAGAAGAAAAGTGTGTCTGAGCAGAAGAGTACATGTGCAAGGGAGTCTAAAATGCTAAGAGAGGCTTACTAGAATATAACCTGTTCTTGAGATAACTAGCCCGGTATCTTGAGAAAAGATCCTAATACGTTCCTAAGGGTGACATCCCCAGGACCTACGCAGTTCCCAAAGGCCCCACTTTGAACATCACTTTGGTGGCAGTCTAATTTCAAGATGAGATTTAGTGGGGACAAACCATATCCAAACACAGAATCATCCCAGGTGACTGTTACCGATCTGTGTCACAATAGAAGAGTCTCATCTCTATTTTGCCAACTGGGTGAGACATCATGATTTCACTTGGTTTGGAAAGATGGCATCCAGGTCAAGATCATAAGGAATGAAATCAACCACTTCAAAGTGTTGCGCTGACTAATGGACCATCCCCCTGCCTGTAGATGCCCAAAGTCAGGGTGCCAAGTAGGAGCCAGTCAGTTATGGACTGAAACCTCCATAAACTGTGAGCGGAGTGAACCTTTTCCCTTTGCCCTTTGTGTATATATAGGGGTTTTTGTCTCAGCAACAAGAAAAGTAACTAAGACAGTATGTTCTGCTTCATCCTAGACACTGATTACAGAGGAAAGTTATCGGCTTTCACTTTAGTGAAACAGCTAATGGCTTCCATTCAGCTTTTAGCCTGTGCCCAAGGATCCCCTTTGTGCTAAATAGCTGTCTTCTGATTTCTCAGAGCTTTTCTCCTCACACACTCCCTCTTTCCATCTTTGCTCTAGTTACCTGCCCTTGCCCCAACTGTTTTCCATCACCTTTTTGAGACCCCAGAGAGCTTGTATACTTGGCCACCTGGGGGCAGAATGTTCTGCATATCCCTTCATGGCTTGCTCAGCCCAAGAACCAGCACTTAGTGAGCAGTGACTGGGGGCTGGGTGCTGTGCTGCATGCTGGGAGACAAAGGTGATCAGAACACATTGTTTTTTGTTTCTTTTTTTATGCAGGGTCTGACATGCAGCTTGCACTTGTAGTGATTCTCCTGTTTTCAGCCTCTTCAGTGCTGGGATTACAGGTGTGCACTACTACACCTGGACTCAGTCACTGGCTCAGCATGCCCTGGGGGCAGGACTGGCATGGCATATGATGCTGGGGATCAAACCCCAGCCCCTGCACTTGCCTAAGTGGGCACTTAGTCCACTGAGCTATCTTGCCAGCACTCAGAACACATTCTTAACCCTCAGAGAGTTCTTGAATGATGGCTGCATAGCAAGTGATATGGTTAAAATGGCTCTAGGAACCCTGTGGGGCTTCCAGGAGCAAGGCTACCTTCCTCAGGTTTCTGTGTCCTACAGGAGTGTCCATTTAGTGCTGTTTGTTTGCCTTTTAGCCAGGTCTTCACTATATACTTCAGACTGGCCTTGAATTCATTGTGTAGTCCATGCTGGCCTGGAACTCTCAACCCCAACCATGTGCCACCATGTCAATCCAAGAGTGTCTGTTTAGAAAGGTGTGGCCTTGAAGTCCTAAGCTGAAAATAAAAGGCTTTGTGAAGCTGCATGTGTTCCCAGGAGAGGACAAGTTAGATGTGGGCTCTGGAAAGGCAAGAAAGTTACACAGACATTACAAGAAATGTTGGGTATTTAGATTACTCAGCTTAGAAATATCATTCTCTTTGGTGGGAAGTTGTTGGAACTCTTTAAAAATTAGTCTCAGGGAATCATGTTGAGGAAGAAAGTCCCATTAACTAACTAATATTCTTTATAACACATCAGGAAAAAGCTGAGTGTACATGCTGTATTTTCTTTTTTAATTCCATCCCAGAGGAGGTTTCTGGTTTCTTAACAAGTTTGCATTGTTCTACAGCATGCTCTTGTGTAGACATGTCAGGAAAAAGTCTGACTGACATTAATCTCAAATGTATTGCTGGGAAGGTATTTTTGTTTGGTTGTCTTTGAAGTGAAGATCAGAGGTGATTCTCTGTCACCTATAAAACTTTGATGTTTTCCTGAGCTACTGCTCACAGCCAGGATATAAACACCAACATACTTTGGCCACATTCACAATCATTTTATGATTAGCTGGGAAATTTGTTAGAGAGAACATAATTTGTTGCTGCTCACTTGTGACTTTGAAATCTTCCCTGGCATCGTGGAGGGAAAGCTAACTCCAGAACAGAAGCAGTAACATCCATTAATGAAGTTGATTTAAAAACTGGTTCAACTGATTGTGAACATACTGTCTTAGTTACTTTTCTTGTTGCTGAGACAAAAACCCGTATACCCAAAGGGCAAAGGGAAAAGATTCATTTAGCTCACAGTTTATGGAGGTTTTAGTCCACAATTGACTGGCTCCAAGGCAGGGTGGCACACAGCAGACAGGAAGCACAGAGGAGAGACAGTTCATGGCAGGCAGATGGTAACAAAACAAGCAAGTCACACTCTCTAGATCCAGCCACTTCTGATGAAGTCCCATCCGTGACTTCACAAGGCGGTGGGGGCCACCCAGATACCAGCCATAACACATAGCCATCCCTGTGGCAAGGAAAGGGCTTGCTGCGGTGCAGGTGGAGTGTGTGTGGGCGTCCGGCTGCAAGTCTGAGTGCAGGTGCACTGGGCTAAGCCTGGGGTTTAGACGTGGGCAGGCTCAGCTTTGCATCCTGGCTTTGCCCCTTGCTAGCTGTGTGCCCTTCAGCAAATTATATCTTTCTTAAGTTTCTTCCTAAATAAAACGAGGGCAGTCATGTTGTTAAGATTAAGCACATTACAGACTTAAGGTGTGTAACATATAAGTGCTTAAAATGATTTAC
This sequence comes from Ctenomys sociabilis, assembly GCA_004027165.1. Taxonomy (NCBI): domain Eukaryota; kingdom Metazoa; phylum Chordata; class Mammalia; order Rodentia; family Ctenomyidae; genus Ctenomys; species Ctenomys sociabilis. The sequence continues at coordinate 6,095 of PVKA01000890.1, forward strand.
TGATAGTCATTTCATATATATTTTACTTTGAAGTTTCAAATAATATAATATGCTTTTTATATGTACGAATATATGTCAAATACTTCTCGTTTGCTAGCTCTTTCTGGTACGATACCAACTTTTGTCTTTCCAATTGCCACACAAAGCTTAAGTACTAGAATATGATTCATCAATATACATAGATAAACTTCATAGAGAGCTCAAGACCAAATCTAGGAATTCCTTTCCTGTCAACAACTATTCTATATGTTGTATGATTCCAAATGCACAAATGGCCATCTGTGGTTACTGCTAACTCTCTCTTACAAATAGTATTCTATACTGAATTTAAAACTTGATTATATGTCATATTACATAGGATATGATAATCACATACATCATATTACATATATCACATTATAATATTACACATCTACATAATTAGTAATACAATAGCATGTTTAAACCAAATGTTGTGCCAAGTCTCTAATTTTTCCTTAGGATATATTTTTAGAAGTGTTTATTTTTCCGTCAGTGAATATGAAAGTTTTGTGTTTTTTTCCAGATTTCTTTTTTTCTGTTCTAGATAGGGTTTCACTATGTAATTCAGGCTGGCCTCTGACTCATAGCAATCCTCCTGCCTCAGCCTCCTGAGTGCTGGGATTACAGGCATGCACCATACCATGTCTGGCTGCCAAATTCTGTTCTGAATGGAAAATATTCCATTCTAAAACTTTTGGCTAATTTACATAATAGCTTGGTTCAGTGGTCACTGATGCATCACCATACTGCATATGGCTAAACAATGGTGTCTTTCTACAGGGCAGTGTTTGGACACAAGGGTTTTAAGTTGTAAGCTTGAAAGAGTGACTTTGCTGAGCATATTGAATATAGTGAACACTTTTAAGTGTTTCTCTTTTTCCCTTTCTTTCTGCTCACTTGCTCATTCCTTTTTATTCTTTTCATTTTCAGCACTGCAAGTCCCCATTTCTAACTGGCTCACATTTGAAATGTCCCCCTGAAGCCTCCTGTGTCTAGAGATTGGGCCTTGGAAGGTGATTGGATCACAGGGCATTGCACGCAGCAGTGGATTGAGCTGCTATAGAGTTCAGAGCTGAATGCGCTGTTAGAAGCCCAGATGGGAGCAGAAGAAGCAGTTCTTTGGTCATGTGGCCTGGGAGCTCTATCTGCCTCCGGCCCCTTCCTCCACTTTCTGCTTCCTGCCTGCCAGACCCTTTCTTTGTGACATTTCTGCCTTGGAGCCAGCTAATTATGAACCTTTAAAAACTGTGAGCCAAAATAAACCTCTCCTCTCTTAATTGTGGGTGTTTGGTATTGTGTGCCAGCGCTAGGAAAGTGATTAAGGCACTATCTGTACTCCTCCAGCTATGCTGGTGACTGTATCTTTTCATAATCTTCCTCATGCATTTGTAATCAGATTACCACACACATACAACATATATACAACTCATATATACTCATGAATATATACATGCATATATAAACATATTATTTTTATGGAAATAACACCCCATTATGCTCTTCTACGTAAAACAAAAGGAAAAAGAAAGCAGTGTTTCTGGGGCTGAGTGCAGCAGTGACTCTCTGGCAGTTGTTGCTGGAGGTGCAGCTTGGAGCCACCTGCTTCTTCCCTGTCAGTAACAGATGCCTTACTCTAGTTCAGGTTTTAATTGTCCTTAGAAGCCCGTGAGGTAAACTGGTGCTACTGAGGGATAGCGGGCCTCTAGGAAGTGAGGCCTAGTGAGAGGTCTTGGGGTCACTGTGGGTATGCACTTGGATGTGCTAGTGCTTCCCAGGTCCCTCTTCCTGTCACTTCCCATCTGTGTTGGCCAGCTTCCCATCACTGTGACCAAATACCTGAGACAAATAATCTAGAGGAGGGACAGTTCACTTTGGCTCACAGCATCAGGGGCCCATGGTCACTTCTGGGCCCAAGGTGGGGCAGAACATCATGGTGGGAGCAGGTGATGAAGCAGAATATCTCACCTGCCCCTGAGAGGGGGTGGGAGAGGAGCAACTTCCTCAGCTGGGCCCTGTTTTAGGCTTCTACCCCCTTCGGATAGCACTAGCAGCTGAGAACCAGGCCTTGCACCCATGAAGCCTTGGGAGATGATGCAGATCCAGATGATATCATCAACCATGCAATGAGTGGTTCTAGTTCAGCACATGTTCTGGTCCTGATGTGCTGCCTCAGGCCCAGAGCGATTGGATCCCTAGGTCTTGGACTGAAATCTTCTGTTTCCTGGTGTTTTTGGCATTGTCTGTTGATGCCATAGTAGATGATAGGATACTATCAAATACACTCTAAAATTATTTATTTATTTGTTGTAGGACCTTGCTACACAGTTCAGACTCATAGTTATACTACTGTCTCAGCCTCTCCAGCACCGGGATTCATGCCTGGTTTCTTTTTTTTTTTTAAATGACTATTTTATTTTATTCTTTTCCCCATAATTTTATTGACAAACAAATAGCAATGAGACAGTTTCAAATCTGATTAATAGGTGAGTTTCAATAATTAATACATTGCATATTGTTGTCTTAGTGGTTATTCATTATACAAGATGCAGACATGATATCCTGTACACAAACACTATTACAACAAATCTTTCTATTCATTGAATTAAGAGAATGTAGCTGTATATCTATCCTAACTATTTTGAATATGCAGTTAAAAATAGTCATTCGTTTGTATCCCTCTTTTTTGTTTAGTTTTGTCATTTAAATATTATAGGTGTGTGAATTCAGCAAAGTATTCCAAAATAGTCCAGTGATCCATAATAGTAGTGGATTTTCTGTAAGACTGGCAATGTCAGAAGTTGTTGACTTGAGCCTTCTACAGCTCAGCATATTAATATGGCTTTACTTTTTATACTTTGTTTTTATACTTTTCTGCTGGATGGTTAAGACCAAGATAAAGCAAGACCTATATAACAAGAAATGTATATTTTGTATCTGATACGGTCATTCAAGTCCCCTCAGGATTTATCCTTCCAAACCCCCCCGCAGTTTGTAGATCCTTTGTTAGTGTCAGCCATATGGATGAGTCACGGCTATTGCTTGACCAAATTTTTTTTGTGAAAGCCTGAGAGAATATTTTCTCTCCATGTGACTCTCCTCAGGCACACTCTACATCATTGATCACTTTCCTCTGTGGCCCCATAATCTCCTTGATTAGAAAATTTGGGGCATAACTGAGTTCCATGATGTTACAGTACAGGTTCTCCTATGTCCTGAGTCTTCGCAGACCTTGAAAGGCTAGGGCCAAAATGTTGGCTGTCATGCAGCCCTCCTTTTTCTCTAATTGTTGGTCTTCAATTATGCCTGGTTTCTCAAATACACTTTCTATCTCCATGTTTTTCTTTCTTCTTCCAATGAAGTTTCATCACAACTTTATTTATATGAATATTCAATAATTATTTCATTATAATTACTGTATCTATATGTCAAATTATGTACCCAATTATGATGATTATGCACTACTTGCTAAGCCAAGTAATTTACCATGATTAAATGTCTTTTGTTGTACATTTTAAAACCTATTTTATCCAATAGGTAGTGTTCTAATAACCCTATCCTGCTACTTCCAAACCCCCAAGCATAAAACCCCATAGAAAACAAAGCTGACACTGTGAAAGGAGCAGCTCTGTGAAGACATGGACTAAGAAGGTTGCTGTTGGCAATTGAAGTCACAAAAAATTACTTTTCTACTAGCATTCTAGGTATGAAAAATGATTTTTTTCACATGAAAATTGCAATACACCTACATAATGGCTTTGAGATGTAAATCTGTATTACTGCTGCAATCAGGAAAAGCCCCAAGCTCAGAACTTAAAATGCTATACGCTGGTCATAGTTTGCAAATACCTCTGGAATGTGGCCAAGGCCATTGCGAAGCTGCTCAGGAAGAGAGCATCCTTGGCCAGATCACCCAGTATCTGAGGATTAAGGGCAACAGAGCAGAAGCTTATGATATACCATTAGCAAGCATGAAAAATGACTCATCGTGAATGAAAGTCAATAACAAAGAGAGAAACCGGTTAGATTGATTTGGGCTAGCTGGGTGTGGTGACATACATTTGTTATCCCAGCACAAAGAGGCTGAGGCAGGAGGGGGCGCTGCAAGTTTGATGTCAGCCTGGGCTACATCGTGAGCTCAAGGGCAGCCTGAACTACATAATGAAACCCTGTCTCATTAAAAAAAAAAAAAAAGAATTATTAGCTACAGAGCATAAACTATGCAGTTAAAGTTTAAATAAGTAAAAATGGAGAAAAGAACAAAATTTCTGAAAGAACCAAATGGAACTTCCAGAAAAATATTTAATAATTTCAACTACACCTAATCTATTCCCTGAAGTTTTTCTCCTTTTTCTACTGGAAACAAATCTTACCTGAGGATTGGCTGAGTTTTGACCCTGTTGCTTTTTTTTCCTCCAAGCTTGAGTGGTATCCAGGCGTCCTCTTTGGTCCTCAGTGCCACTCTTTCTCCCCCTTCCTTAGAAACCTCCAGTTTTATCACCTTACTGCCTTTGGTAAATTGCCAACTGGTGGTCAACTTGTTACATCCAGCTGAGCTGCACCAGGGTGATGCTGGGTGTGGGAGGCCCACCTGAGGGCTGTCGCTGGCAGCATGAAAGGCAGAACTGGAGAAGGAGAGAAGGTTAGAGAAGTCATTAGGAAGCTGTTAGGCAGCTGCTGGTTCTCGTGGGCTGTTGTGTTGGAGGACTTTGTCATACTGGCTTTCTTGAGGAACTTGGCTGTTCTCATTGGCTCAGGACCTCACTACTTCTGAGGATGGCTATGGTACTTTTCAGGGGAGCTCTGATTCTTTGAATGCTGCTTCCTGGCTCCAGTGCAGATCCCTCAGCCTGCTAGCACAGCTCCTTCATCCTTCTGGCATAGGTTTTCTAGATTCCACCACTAATCTTGGGGCCTTCTCAGTGGAAATCCTTGAAACAGGCATTAAACTTTGTTATGGGCTCTTGGCCTCCAATTGAACTTGTGGGAGGCACTGTCAAGAGCTCATGTCTTCTGCTGGACTCATGCAGGACATTATCCTTAGACCCAGGACCTTAGTTGGATTCTTTGGTCTTTAGAGTGTGGACAGATCTCCTGCACTCTTTGTATATGATTATTTGGATGATTTATTATAAGATAATTCTATAAAATGTGTCTTGTATTATATTTTTGCTCTCGCAAAATCCCAAACTATGACACTGCCCCTGGAAATTAGCAGCTGCTATGATTGGGCATGGTTTGAGGCTGTGCCCTAAAGCTTGGAGTGTTGGAATCTTCTTCCTCATTGTGAAGGACTGAGCTAGTATGACCTTTAAGGGGCAGAGATGAGTGCAAGGTGCTTGGGTTATTGAGGGCATCACCTTGGGAAGGTAGTAGTTCTCATGAGAGAACTTTGAGATATATTTTTAAGAGAAGGTGGTGTTATAAAAAAAAATGAGCCTGTGTCTGGGATGTAACTTGTCTTGTACAAGACCCTGGGTTTAACCCCCAACATTACAACAAAACAAAACGTGCAAGCCTAGCCCCTGCTGCTCTCCAGGTTTGTTACCATGTGATCTTCTTCTCTCTGGCACTCCTGCTGTGATCCACCATGACATTTCTTCTTCCAGCTTCCATGCTGTTGTAAACTTTCAGTCTCCAAAACTTATGAGCTAAACCCACCTTATGTTTTTCAGCCTCAGGTACTCAGTCATAGCAATAGATAATTGATGTAATAATGTTTTCTCATCATTCCCGATTATTCTCCTTTTTTAATTATTTTGTATCCTGCCTCATTGATATACTTCTAACACTGCTTGTGTTTTAATTCATAATATGCCAACATCCCTGTGGATACCACCATGGCCACCTGATGTACTGCTACAGTGCAGGCCCAGAAACAACGGTACTGAGTGATCATGGGCCAGAACCTCGGAACCCATGAGCCCAAACCAATTTTACCTTCATCAAATTGTTCTTCTCAGGTATTTTTATTGAAGTGACTGAGAGCTGACTAGTGCGCTTTGCTTACTGATACTTCCTAATAAAAATAAAGAGCTTTCTTGCTTTGTCGTTCATTTGATCATTGTTACTTAGAAAAATCTCCCTTGTCACTTGGCTCCCACATCCATCAGCAGTTGGCTTCCTTCTGCCAGTGGGTTTGGAATGGCGATGTTTTTTCTGGACAAAAAAAGTCAAAATGGAAACTTGCTTTATCATTTATTAGTTAGGTGAGACATTTTTGTAATTGATTTAATCATGGAAAATAAATGAAAGCTCACATTTTCTCCGGATTGTGTACATATTCTTGTTTCAGTTGACAAATCTTGCAATATTACACGTCACATGTTGCTCCTGTATACCTGGCATTTGACTTCACATGATGTGGCGAGTGAGCCTATCAGCCTGTGAGATGGTTCAGAGCAGGTAGTGATCTGTACCTGTTAGCCACATGCCCACAGGCCTCAGCAATGTCAAACAGCTGCAAAGCTTGTACATTCTTCTCAATTTCTGTATTGGTGGTAAGAAGATACAGACCAGGGCTGCTTGATGGATGTCCTTTGAGTAGCACTGATCTAGAACATTGTAATTCTGAAGGCAGGACTTACAGAGGCCTCTCATGGGACATGCGAAGCCAGCTAAATGCACGGCTGAAGCAGGTGGCAAAGGAAGCAACCGTATGGTCTTATCTTACCCGAAGTTCCTTCTTTGTTTTAGAATACTTTTCTCTTGAGCATGGCCACTTTTTAATGCTCTTTTTATGTCCCTCCATATGTGTGACCTAGAACTTGGAGTGGCACCTGTTAGCCCAGGAATCATACTGGTTGGGCTTTGTTAAAAAAAAAAAAAAAAAAAAAAAAAAAAAAAAAAGAGGAGTTTATTTGAGTGGACAGAGATTCATCGATTGGGTAGCACCTGTCTGAAAAGAGCTCAGCACCCCCACTCTCAGGTGGGGTGCAAGAGAAGGTGAGGTGTCAACTTTTATAAGGTATTTGTGGAAGAAAGAGAAAGAAGCCACTTACTTGGTTAAAGTGAAAAATTCCTAGTTAAAGGTCAGTTGAACTTTTCCAATTAGTTAAATTTAAGTTTTATTTTAGTGTTTATGTTTAGTTAGTCTTGGTTTGCTCCAACAGTGACCCAAAGCCTAAGAGCCATCTCAGTCTAATGGGCTCCCAATTAAAGCCATTAACTGTGTTAATCCTAGTTCCCTTCTGTAATAATCTGCAGGGCATGTTTCTCTAACCCTCTGGGTCTCTGCTTCCTTGCCTACAGAATAGAAGAATAACAATACCACCTGTGAATAGGAATCAGAGCTGTATCTATCATAGGGATTACATACAACTCTTGGAAAATGCCTAGACTGTACTTTTCATTGATTAAATATTGACTTTTTTAATCCATAAATTGTAAGAAATACTTGTTGATATGGTATGTAAGACTCATTTATATTAAAATGTAGAAGGTCTACTTGAACAGCACACTGAGAATTTTTCTTCTGTTCTATATTGGGTTCTGCTGTTCTTCACAAGCAACATGTACCCCTTACTCTGGGCCTGTGAGGGAGGAATAGCTAAAGGTTTGTGGAAATTAGGTCACATAGGTTAAGTACCCCACATGACTCTAGTTATTTAAATAGAATGGCAAAATTATATCTATATATCTCTATCTCTGTCTCTGTCTCTGTCTCTGTCTCTGTCTCTGTCTCTCTCTCTCTCTCTCTCTCTCTCTCATCTCTGTCTCTATATCTCTATCATCTCTATCTATCTCTCCTTCCCCAGGAAAGAATTTGCCATTGAGCTTCAGGAAATTTTTCTTGGTGGAAGTGACTTTTGACCTTTACCTGCTATAGAAAATGAGCTCAATTTCCTTTTAGTTGAATGCCCCAGAATTATCAAATAACTTCTTCATAGACTCATTAGAGAAAAACAGGCAGCATATCTATTACAATCTGTTTTTACAGAACTGTGGGTTTCTTTAGTAAAAGACTTTGTATTTTTTGTTGATATTTTTGTCCAATATTATTCTATTTTTTTTTTTTTAGTATGAGACGCTTCATGAATTTGCGTGTGCAGATTCCTTGTGCAGGGGCCATGCTAATCTTCTCTGTATCGCATTGCTGAAGCGAGCACTCTAATTATTATAGGTTCCTAATATATCCTTATGTTTCAAACAATGATTTTTCCATCTGTGTATTAAAATAACTGTCAAGTTTCCCAGAAAATTATTTTAGTAATTAGATTGGGATGGCACTGAGTATATAGATCAATATGGAGAGAATGGAAATCTCTGGAACAGTTTTATAATTGATGATTTTTTGTTGCTGTTGTTGTTTTTGTATTCAGGACAGGATGTGGAGGGTGTTCAGTGTCTCACTGTGTAGATCGGACTCATAGTGATGGTCCTGTTTATAGCCTCCCAAGTGCTGGGATTACAGGTGCACACCAACATGCCCAGTCTCAATTGCCTTCTCAGTGAGCCCCGGGGATGGGGCCAACACAGCAGGCCTCGGGATTGAACTCTGAGCCCTTGCATCTAAGCAAACGCTTTAATACGCTGAGCTATTTGGTCACCCCTCTCCCATCCAAGTACTAACCAGGCCCCACCCTGCTTAGCTTCCAAGATCAGACGAGATCGGGTGTGTTCAAGGTGGTATGGCCGTAGACATGGTCACCCCTCTTATAATTGATGGTTTGGCAAAATTGTTCATAAGATTTTTTTCTTTTGAACATAGTGACTTTTTTTTAGGGATGGAGAGATTTTTAAAAATCTTTAATATGTATTGGTTTTGCCAGGCATGGTGGCACATTTAGAAGGCTGAGGCAGGAGGATTGCTGTAAGTTCAAGGCCAGCCTGAACTACATGATGAGACCCAAGGAAAACTATTATTTATTGATTCTGGTGAATTTTTTTTTTTTTTTCATTTTTGTTTTACTTCAGCGCATCTAAACCAACTTCTTGTTTGGGGAATGTCTCATTATGTGAATCTTGGCCAAAGCAGAGTCTGTCTTCCATTATGATAGTTGACATGATCAAACATGCCTCCCCTGCCAGCATGCAGAGGGCATGAAAACACGCTGTAGGCTTAGATAATGAGAACTCTGACCTAGAAGCTAAAGTCTGAGTCACATTAGCAAAGACTCAAGGACGTTACAGACTTATTTTTTTTCATGAGGCAGTATTACAAGAAGCAGCATCAAGTGTCTAGGGACAGTGCTGTCTAATAGTATCGTTACCAGGTAGTTTTTTAGAAAGGCTCACCAGTTACACTTGTTCCAGGTTCTTTCTTACTTCAAAAAAGAATTGGACAAGATGAGCCAAAAATGGTGCCAATGGTTTATTTGAAAAGTGAGGGGTGAGGAGTAGGGAAAGAACAAGCTCTGTAGAGTGAACTTGGGCTGAACAAAGAGAGGAAAGGATAAAGCAAAAATGCAAAGTGTGCTCTGGGTTGCACAAAGTGGGCTGCGGTGAGTCACCCCCAGGGCCTTCTCTGCAGCACATCTGCGGAGCCCATGACAAGCTTCACATGTGGGCGTACTGGGGGCTGTTAGGCATTGCCCTGAGATCTTGTCATCGACAGACCCCACTCACTTCCTCTGTCAGCTGTGCCATGCCCTACTCTATCAGCATCATGGTGTCCTCTCCAATCATAGTATAATTTTCCTTTGGATATTTAAAAAACAAAACAAAATGCTATTTCTGGCTCAGTGAGCTAATACTATGTTTTGGCTATTTGCATGTAGGTTCATAAGGGAGATTATCGTCTTGGTGCATTTTTTTTCCCCACTAGCAGGCTGGGTAATTAATAAGCTACAGGAGTGTATTTGACTCATGACTTAGAGAATTAAGAAGTCCAAGAGGGTGGCACAAGCATCTGGCAGGGGCCTTCGTGCCACATCGTCAGCTGGTACAGCTTCTGTCACAGCAGCCACTGAGGAGCAGTAGCCAAGGCCCTCCACCATCCCACGGCCGTGGGCCTCAACAAGGCCCAGAAGGTGACTAAGAGTGTGAGCAAGCTGAGGCACGTAGTGCGGAAGTGATCCAGGAGGTGTGCGGCTTTGCCCCCTACGAGCAGGTGGAGCTGCTCAAGGTCTCCAAGGACAAAAGCACCCTCAAGTTCATCAAGAAAAGGGCGGGGGGAATGCACATCCGCGCCAAGAGGAAGCGTGAGGAACTGAGCAATGTGCTGGCTGCCATGAGGAAGGCAGCTGCCAAGAAGGCCCGAGCCCCTCTGGAATAAAGCTTTGCAGAAAATTAAAAAGAAAAAAAACAAGAACAAAAATACTGGCATAGGCAGTTGAAACAAGGGAGAAGGGCTTGATGCTCTCCTAAAGGAGTTTATATTCCGCAGCTGACCAAGTGCCTTGCAGCCGTTTTTCATTTATTTAGTATTTTACATTTTCTAGAAAATCAACCCATGTCATATGCTTTCTGTTGTATTGCCATGGGTTTGTTCATAGTTATGATTTCTTTTCTGCCCTAATATTGCTTACTTATGCTTTTCCAAACTTCACTACTGCCAGAGATTCATTCTGTCTATTGATCTTTTTGAGAATAAGCTCTGGGTTTAGTTGGTCATTTCTACTCTTCTGTCCTACAGTTTGTTAGCTTCATTGCCTGGGATGGATGCTTCCTTCCCTGCTGTAACCCTGACACCTCCCAACCCTTTTCTGGTATCTCTCTATGGATCAACAGTTTAGTGGGATTCTGGCTCTGGCCCCGGCAGGGCAGCTCACTCCTGCTGTGTGCCCTGCATGGCGTCCATTCCTTTGCTGCTCAGCCCCTGGGGATGATAAACAAACACCACCAAAGTCTCTAACCCAGTCTCTTTAGAGTGCAAGCTGTGCCACTTTAACCCCTTCTTACCTCTGTGGCTATGAATTATCTGATCATATTTAGTTCCTGGAGAATATTTTTCTTTTCAGAGACATTTTGTTCATCATTTCTATTTGCTTGAAGTAGGATCAGGATTCTGGCTCTTTTTCCTGTATCTGTCATCTTGACTTTGAGAATCTTGACTTTGAGAATCTCTCTCTCTCTCTCTCTCTCTCTCTCTCTCTCTCTCTCTCTCTCTCTCTCTCTCTCTCTCTCTCTCTCTCTCTCGGCAGAACCAGGGATTGAACTCAGGCCTCTGAGCTTGCCAGGGAAGTGCTTATTCCACTAAGCCATCTCCCTGGTCTTCTTTCTCTCTCTCTCTCTCTCTCTCTTTCTGTGGTATGTGGGTCTGTTATACATAATTCTTACTTTTGCTCTCATTTTTCATAATTAACTTGATTAAAACATTATTCCTGACTTAGAGTTGAAGAGCAGGTAGATTCTAATGGAATTGCAAGTATCTGGCCTGGTGGGGACTGAGGGTCCTTGTTGGTCACCTGACTCACAGTGACTGTCATAGAGGCTTTAATCACAGGGAAAGTTCTCACCCTTTCCTTGTTATCCTCTGTATCTGTCTCACTGTGTCTGATCGATTGTTCCTCTTCCCCTACTCCAAGAAGCGATCTTGGCTTGCTGGTTCCTGGGATTTCAAAAGGAGAACATGGGCATAAATGACAGCCCAGGGCATGAGGGAGGAAAGAGAACAGACCTCCCAGAAAGAGGGGAGCATGGTTCGCAAGTATGGTCAAAACAGGGAAGTATTGCCATGGGATAGACATCTGACTTTTTTGTGATTCTTCCAAATTAGAATTTAAAACTAGAATTACATTTTTATTATCTGAAGAGAATACAAAATAGTAAAAAAAAAAAAAAAAAGAAAAAAAAAAGAGAGAAACCCAAAACATTAGAAATGATACAGAATTTCACCAAACAAAGCAATAGGAATTCAATAATGGTTGCTGTCTTGCATAATGTTGTATTTCAAAATAGTCATTCAGCCTGTGCTGTGACATCCTGTAACTCAGTGGTGTCCCAAATTTACTGATCAAGGAGACTATAGGGCCATAGAGGAAAGTGATCAGCGATGTAGAGTGTGCCTAAGGAGAGTGACAAGAGAGAAAACATTTCTCAGGCTTTCACAGAGAGCAAATTGGTCAAGCAATGGCCGTGACCCATCCACATGGCTGACACTGACAAGGGATCTACAAAGTGCAGTACAAGGTTGCAGGATAAACCCTGAGGGGACTTGACTGACCTTATCAGATACAAAAGTTACATTTTTAGTTACATAGAGCTTGCTTTAGCTTGGTCTTAACCATCCAGCAGAAAAGTATATCCACAAGGTATAAAAAGTAAAGCCATATTAATATGCTGAGCTGTAAAAGGCTCAAGTCAACAACTTCTGACAATTGCCTAATTGTGCTGATAATATGACTATTATGGACTATTGGACTATATTGGGTTATTTTGCTGGATACAAGTACTTACAATCTTAGACTGACATCAAGTATGAAAAGGTCCTTTAAAGACTTCTCTGAATACAGCTTCTTTAACAGCAATGGAACACCCATTTCTGACAAAACAAAGCAAAACAGGGGGATATGAGTAAAAGTCCATTTCATAGTGAAAGAAATACAAAATAGGATAGATATATAGCTACTTTCTCTTAGTTCAATGAGAAGAAAGATTTGTACTGATAGTGTTTAGACAAGATATCATGTCTGCATCTTGTCCTCTGAATAACCACTATGAAGGCAGCAATATACAATGTATTAATTATTGTAACTGTCCTACTAACCTGTTTTGAAGCTGTGCTATTTTATTTTCTCATTAAAATGAATAAAAATTTTTTAAATTAAAAAAAGAAAAAGAAAAAAATAAATCTCTTTGTAGTTTTGGGCTCAGTGAAACAAGTTCTTTTGAAGTAGTCTTTTGCTCTTCACTCCAATTTTTGAAAATTCCTATTTGTCCATTAGGAAGTTCCACCAAGGCAACTCCAGCTGTTGGTCTTCTGTTATTTTAAAGTAAACTTTGCATAATTTAATGAGAATGTCATAAAATAAATGTGAAGAGAAAAAAAGAGTGGTTCAGATTACCCAATATAAGCATACAAAGTTGGTTAAAAAAATAAAAGTTGTAAGAAATTAAAAGGGCCAAGAAAAAGAATTTAAGCATCAACTGCTCTCTGTAGATCAGCAGAAATCAGCAGTGCAGTTACCCAAGCCGTCTGCATACATACATGAATCTCTTCTTCTCTTTCCCCTTCTCATTGTTCTTTTCATCCCAGTTCTTTCCCTTTGAACTGATTCTTTCCCTCTCATAGAATCTATTGTACCTTTCAGATTACAATTACTTTTTTTATGCTACCAGGGATTGAATTTGGGACCTTGCACTTGCCACTTACGCCTGCTAAGCCATCTCCCCTGCCCTAGAATTCCTTTTTAGCTACCTGCTTTCTTGACTTTTTTATTTGAATGTGCTTAATGTTTAATTCAGTACTATGAGCATCTCCCGCAATGGTTAGGTCAATGGCTCTTATCTATCACAGGTGGAATTCCTCCCCCTTCCCACACAGAGAAAGTGCTTAAAATTGTTTATTTATTTTAGGGTGAAGAAGCACCTTTCAGGAGCTGAGAGTAGATAGGCCTCTCCTTAGTTGATTGGCATTTTTAATCTTTACATTATGCTGGACTTTAAATTATGTTGGACTTTAAAATTATGCTGGACTTTGCAGCGAGATTGAAGTCTTCTAAATACAGGCACTGGGAACACAGTTCAGTGGTAGAATGCTGACTGGCATGTGCAAGGCCCCAGATTCATTTCTTTTTTTCTTTTCTTTTTCTTTCTTTCTTTTCTTTTTTTGTTTTTTTGCAGAACCGGGGATCGAACTCAGGCCCTTGTGCTTGCCAGGGAAGCGCTTATTCCACTGAGCCATCTTCCCAGCCCCCTGCCCCAGATTCATTTCCTTCCCAGTGCCACTGACAACACACACATACACACACATTTAAATACTATTATTGTGTATGATTGTGTAATTCATGAAACGCAGTTGTTGCTTGCTGTTCCGAGAGAATTAGTTCCAGAACCTCTGTGGCTACTTCAGTGTGCAGATGCGCAAGTCCTTATGTACAATGGCTTGGTGGTTGTGTCTAACCCACACGTATCCTTGAGTACACATTCAGTCAGGGGTCCTGTTAGGTACTGGATGTGAGCAGAAGATGAACAGTGGGTAGGTAAGCAAAGCTGCACCTGTATTTATAGCTGCTCCCCGTGTCTCATGCTGCTGCATGAGCTCTGATGCAGTCCAGCTCAGGCGGGCAGTAGGTTCTCATAGAGTGCAAACCCTTCTGTCAACTATGTGTGAGGAATAGATTGCTGGACCCTTTGATTCAACCCAGACCATCCTGCACCTCCCCATGCTTGGCTGTGCAAACGCAGTCTTCTGTGAAGGCCATCCGTGGGCCCCCTGGTTGGGGACTCTGCTTCTAATCACTCTGCATTACTCACCATAGCTCCAGCAATGTAAATTCTATGGAAACCATGGTATAGATCAGAATAATCAGAAGAAAAAGAAGTCTGTTCAGTACAGTTGGAATTTTTTTTCCTTCATATTTTAAAGTCAGAGTTGGTTGACTTTGAGGATGCTGAACCCACAGACATGAAGGGCCAGTTGTGCACTTTACCAGTAGTTGGGATTTTCTGAGCTTATGTTTTGTTATTCCTTTACTTATGTAAATATGGCACTGATTCCTAAATTCCCCTCCCCTTATCCCTTCACGGTTTTCCTTAATCTCTCTCTCTCTGTCTGTCTCTGTCTCTCTGTCTCTATCTCTGTCTCTGTCTCTCTCTGTCTCTGTCTCTCTCTGTCTCTGTCTCTCTCTGTCTCTGTCTCTCTCTGTCTCTCTCTGTCTCTCTCTGTCTCTCTCTCTCTCTCTCTCTCTCTCTCTCTCTCTCTCTCTCTCTCCTTACTATGCATGCTGTGAGTCTCACTATGCTGCCCACACTGGCCCCCAGCTCCTGGGCTCAAGCAACCCCCCTTCCTCAGCTTCCTCATTGGCTGGGACCACAGCTGTGTGCCACCTCACCCAGAACAACTCCTCATATTTTAATTGTACAGATGCTCCAGGATAAAGTTTACATTTCCCATCTCCCCTTACAGCTAGATGGGGCCTAGTGCTGAATATTGGCAATGATATTTAAGTGAAGTTGTAAACATCACTGAAAAATAGAACTTTTTAAAAGTTAGATTCTTTTTCTTATGCAGATAAGCCACTCCTACAAATTTCCCCTGTGGAGCACACAGCCAATGCCACACCACTCCTCTCCCCCAGTCCAAAAGAAGTGACAGAATATGCAGATGCCCGCCCCAGGAGGCTGGAGCCTGGTTTCCATTCCACAAAGAAGAGGGCAAGCAAGATGACTGGAAACCATAAAGTGATATGGAGATGGCACTGTCGCTCTGTGCCCTGCCCGCTCCTCGCTGTAAAAGACCTTTGCCCAACTGTACCTGGGGAGAAGCTGATTTGAGACAAACGGGCTCACCAGCTCCTTGGAGCTAGCTTTGAATAAATCCTTTTTTTTTCTTTTTACCACAATGCTTGGCCTCCTTAGATTTGTGCAGTGGGGAATTAACAAACCTAACAGGCCACTAACAAAAAGCATGAGTTAAACTTCCTGAAGAGTCTTTAAAAGAAGCGCATAGGCTCCTTCAGGTCTCCCCATCTCTCTGCTGGTTGGAATGGACTCACACTGGTCAGAGCTGACTAGCCACCTTGCATCTCAGTTTGAGGATGGTGGATGAATGAGATGGCAAACTGGGTGCTTGATGACACCCTGGTCCCTGTGGACTTCTACCTGTGGAAAAAGACAAATGAAGTTTGTTTTTCTTTCTTGGTGGCTTTCTTGGACCCTTTGGACCCTTTATATATTTGGCTATATATCCTCTTGGATATATAGCCAAATGTAGCCCTACATGATAGAGATTCCAGGCACCAGGGATGTTTATACCTGCCCAGACAAGTCACTTTATTTATTTTCTGCATGTTTGTTGGTATGCACAGTCCTCAGTTCCTATGAAACTTAAAGACCATGGTATCACAGCTATGGACTGAGCAACTGGGTAGTCGCCCAGAGGGTTGAGCTCAGAGGTGGAGAGTGTTGTTTATTTTATTTATTTATTTATTTATTTATTTATTTATTTATTTATTTATTTTGGCGCAATTGGGGATTGAACTCAGGCCCTTGCGCTTGCCAGGGAAGTGCTTATTCTACTGAGCCATCTCCCTGGCCCGAGAACATTGTTAACACTGATGTTGCAGGGCTAAATGCAGAGGCTGCTTTTCTAATAGAAAGTGGATATGACTCACATGTCCACCTCCCACACCCCATTCAGCTCAGCACAAGGAAGCTGTCCCTGTCAAGCACTTGGGGAGGCCTTGTGACCTAAGTGTTCTTCTAGAATTTGATCAGGATTGGTTATGTGACCCACCTTGGAGCACAGAGATGTGAGAAGCAGTTTTCAGGACTATCTGGGGAAGAATTCTCATCTAAAAATGATAAATGACCTGGATGTTTACTTCATGAAAAAGTTTTAGGTAAATGCACAGAAATTTTCAATTGTACTATTTCATTTTGCTAATCATAGAAGAAAATGAGAGGGGGCCGGCCAGAGAGATCGGTGGATACTTAAGTACAGTGTGATTTCTTTTTATTCTTCCATAATTTTATTGAAGAACAAAGAGCAATGAGACAGTTTCAAATCAAATTAGTAGAACAGATTCAATAATTCATACATTGCATATTGTTTTTGTTGTGGTTTTTTGTTGTACAAGGTGAAGACATGTTATTCTATTTACAAACACTATTAGAGCAGATGCCTCTAATCAATGAATTAAGAGAAAGTAGCTGTATACCTTTTTTAAAAAGCTGAATTATAGTATAGTTTCAATAATTAATACTTTTTAACATTGTTATCTTCCTAGTGGTTATCTATAGTACAAGAAGCAAACAAGATAGTCTGTCCAAACTCTATTAGTGCAAATCTTTCTTCTCATAGAATTATGTTGAAATGTTGCATATTTATCCTAAATTTAATGTTTATACAAACACAGAATGGTCCTTCCTTTGTATCCCCCTTTTTTTTGTTTAGTTCTGTCAGAGATGAGTATTCTATTGTCGTTCAATTATTATAGGTGCCTGAACTCAATGAAACAATCCAACACAGTCCAGCAGTTCACAATAGTAGTGGGTTATCCGAAGAAGTTGTTGACTAGAGCCACTTACAGCTCAGCATATTATTATGGCTTTATTTTATATACCTTGTTTTTATACTTTTCTGCTGGATGGTTAAAATCGAGATAAAACAAGACCTATATAACAAAAAATGTAATGTTCGTATCTGATGAGGTCAGTCAAGTCCCCTCAGGATTTATCCTGTAACCCTGTACCTCACTTTGTAGATCCTTTGTCAGTGTCAGCCATGTGGATAAGTCACGGCCATTGATTGACCAGTTTGCTCTCTGTGAAAGCCTGAGAGAAAGTTTTCTCTCCATGTGGCCCTCCTTAGGCACACTATAGATCATCAGTTACATTCCTCTGTGGCTCCATAATCTCCTTGATCAGAAAATTTGGGGCACAACTGAGTTCCATGATGTTACAGTACAGGTTCTCCTATGTCCTGAGTCTTCACAGACCTTGAAAGGCTAGGGCCAAAATGTTGGCTGACCTTACAGCCCTCCCATTTCTCCAATTTTTTATCTGCAAACTTAGGGTGTTATCCCTCCAGAAGAGAAGCTGATTATTACCCTGCAACATATGCAGTTCTAACTATCTGACTAATTTCTTTTTAGTTGTAGTTATGCCTTTCTATTTGTATTTCTTCTTTTGATTTCTTATAGTTGGTGTTATACTTTTCTATTTGTATTTCTTATACTAGGGAGACTATACGATATTTGCATATGTGTGTCTGGTTTATTTAACTTATGAGTATATGTTCAAGTGGCATCCACTTGAATATAAATGCTTCAAGTTTGTTTTTTTTTTTTTGAGTCATGGTCTTGCTATATAGTTCAGCCTAGGCTTGAATTCACTATATATCTCAGGGTGGCCCTGGGCTCACAGAAATCCTTCTGACTCAGCCTCCTACATCCTGGGATTACAGCCATCTGCCACCACACCTGGCATACTCAAACTTTCTGAAAGCTATTCTTTCTCACTTTACCTGGTGTCTGCTGTTGAAATTCAAGTCCTGTACCACTATGACTCTCTTTCTATAGCTCCAAGTTGAAGCTGACACTTTGAACAGCACAAATCCATGTCACAAACACATGGATTTGTGACCACTGGCCCCAAGAACCTTGAATCAACTTCCAAGTAAGGACCGCTTCTGATGTGAGCTGATCAATTTCTTTATCATTTAAGCGAGACTGAATTAGATTTTCCATTACTTGCAGTTGAAAATGCTCTACATTGATATGACCACGTGGGTGGAGACCAGGCATCAACTAGAACAGAACACTTCAGTAGATCCTACTCCGTCCCCTCCTACAGCTGGCTACGATGCCTGAAATGATCCCATACCGTGAGAATTTGCCCCATGTACATGCCTCTTGTATAAGTTGTTCTTTTATTTCTCTTATGACTCTGGGCATCTTCTATTAATTTCTCTCAGTTTCTGTCCTCATCCTTTGTTCCATTATTGACTTTTGTTTGGCTGTCTACATAGAACCTAAATACTGTTTCTTGGTTTGGAACCCAAGGGGAGTGTTCAGTAGAGTTGTCCTGGGGAACTGCTAAACTTAACTTCATGGGCCCAACCTAAGGCCTGCTGAGTCAACACCAGAGTCCCAGCTGAGACCTAAGCAGCCCACGCATTGCTTCATTTGTTTGGAGGTGTCATGAATCTACACAATGCTGACAGCCTGGAAGTTTTCTTCTAAAAATCATCTGTAAGTTTTTAGAAATAAAATTTTACCTATGTTGGTATTTGAGTTCTTCACACAAGTTCTTTTCCTTACTGCAACCAAATAAGATAAGGTAGCACCCCCTACTTACAGTTATACACCTGGGGCTCCAGCCTGAATTGGTTTGAACCCCAACCCTAACCCTCTCCACTCTCTGTCCTGGGTCATGCTATTCCCAAACTTTGTGATATTGGCTAGCAAACATGCACACCAGAGCAGGGCTCCCAGTGACTACTGTGAACATGCTGTTCACACAAAAGATATTCATTTAAAAATACACGTATGTTGAGGCACAGGCCTGTAATCCTAGCATTGAGGAAGCTGAGGCAAGAGGATTGCCACAAGTTTAAGGCCAGCCTTGGCTACATAATGAATTTAAGTCCAGCCTGAACTACATAGCAAGACCAAAAAGCCACAATAAGATAAAATAAATGTGACATATGTGTGATTCAATATATTGCTAATTTTAAATTTTCAGTTCATAAAGTAGCATATGCAGCATGATTCCATTTATTAGCTATATTCCAAAATGTTAATAGGAAGAAACATTGAAGAATATGAATTATTAGTGAGAGTATAGTCCTTGGTTCAGAGAAACCAGTGGACACGGTGGCTCAGGCAGGGGCTACATTTGCCAGCCTCCAGAGCAGGAGGCATGGTTAATTCCCACCAATGGAATGGGAGCACCATCCATGCGTCATTTCTGGGGAGGGACTTGTAAGAAATGGGAAATGCCTCCCAGCTCTTGGTACAGCCTAATACAGACAGCTCCAAGAAAGCAGGGGAGTGGGAACTACAGATTGGAAGAAGCCTAGGTCCCTAAGTGACAAAGTGGATGAACGACCACTGGCTGAGAAAGAATGCCATTTTTGAATGGTTACATGAGTAAGAAATGAACTTCTGTTGTGACAGGTCATGGGAATCTGGGAGCTGGTGTAGTAGCTAGTGTTATCCTACCTAAAGGGAATAATACATACCAACAAGTGTCACTTGAAATTTTTCTTCCTTTTAGACCTGTGTGACTTATAAAAATAATTCAAATAACATTTTTAGGACTTAAAGTTTTTGTTATAGGGAAGATTATGTGTTTTGGGAGTTACTGGTTTTTAACTTTCTAAACATAATCTACCAAAAAATGCAGGCTCCAGAGAGAGAGGAGTGAAAAGTTGGCAGACTGACCTGCTGCTCTGCACACATCCTTCCACACTGCAATCTGACCAGATTTAGCCAGTCAGCTGAGCACCTCTAAAACATTTTTGCACCAGATGGACAGAACACAGTCAAGGATTTGGGGGCCAGCTACCAAGAAAACAGCTTTTCCTTAATGCACAATAGCTATGTATAGACATGCAGTGACAGATGGTGAAGTGTTCAAGGGCATAAAGAAGAGCGGAGAAAAGATCTGCCTGTCCTTATCAGGATACTTGTATAAGTAAAGGAAGCTGGGTTTAATCCCTCATTAGCTCCAAGAAGCACAGAATTTTAGCAAAGTGGAGGAGCACCCTGGGTTGAATCTCCAGTGAGATATGGTGCAGTGTCTGATCCAACAACTCATAATGCAGCACTGGTAACAGAACACAAAGGCCAGAAAAGCCAACCTGACTGAACTTCACAGTCTGGGAGGATCCCTGAACAGTACATGCTGGCTACACTGTGGAAGGATTTTAATGGGCTTAAAGTTCCATCAGAAATTAAAAAAGAAGATGAAAGAAAGATTTGTAATTGCTTGAGGTAACAGAACACATCAAAATAGTTTAATTGGTTGGAAGGAGAATTAAAGCACACGATGAAAAGCGAGCATGGTGAGAGAGCTTAGCTCTAAATATAGGAGGATATTTATTTTCATGGGCAGTAAGAAGGTAAAATAGCGATCATATTTTGTTCTCATGGGTCAGTGATTACTTTGTTCTTTCTTTTAGTGTTTGCGTGTGGTCAGACCAGATCTTTCCAGACAAAGGCTTCGTGTCCGATGGATCACTTGAAGTACTTCTGGCAGTGTCTACACAAAAGAAGAATATCTAGATAAGGAGCACAGAGCTATAAAAATGCCAGAATGATGCCAAGATTTCTGATGTTTCCAAATATTCAAGTGTTTGTACAGATGTTTCCAGATATGTAGATGTGGATGTTGCCAGTTTAGCTGACAAAACTCAGATAGGCACTAGAGTTTTTATTTTTATTTTTGGACCTCTTATTTCTAGCACAGCTATTTTTAGTATAAAAGTCTGTCAGTGTTTAGTAATGATGACAGGATAGCTGTTTCAAATACTTGACCCCAAGAAGGGCCCGTATAAGCAAGAAAGGAGTCAGAAAGAGTGCTTATCCTTCCAGGATTCTGTAAGTTTCATTTCCTCTGTCACTTAAAGCCCAGTAAGGCCTACAAACAGTCCTCAGCTCTAGCTGTGCTGGAGCAGACAGGACATACTGTATAGGAGAAACAGATATAGCCCAGTCTGAGCATTCAGGTGCTCAATAAGTGCAGGAGAAGCTCTGGCAATGAGAAAATAATCTTCCCAGGCTCCTTGTACCACAGCTTCCCACTTACCAGTGCTGAAACCACACATTAATAAGGATGAATTTCCTGTCAAAAACCAGTCCTTACACTTTGCATGTGGTCCTCCTCTCTTGCCACTTAGGACCTTTTCTGAAAAGTTGTCCCCTCTCCTACATTGGAAAAAAGTTTCTCTCTCTCTCTCTCTCTCTCTCTCTCTCTCTCTCTCTCTCTCTCTCTCTCTCTCTCTCTCTCACTCTCTCTGTGTGAAACTGGGGATTGTGCTTGCCAGGGAAGCACTTTTTCTACAAGCCACCTCCTCGGCCCAAGTTTCTCTTTCTTCAGGATCCTTCCCACAAGCAGACATAGATGCCATCTGGTCTCCCAGTTTTCAGTGTGCGTCCACGCCCGCACACGCACACGCACACACATACACACGCACACTGCACCTTCCTTAGTTAGCTGCTGCTGTACTTATTTTAAAACAAACACTTCCAAGATTGGGCTGTACCCACATTGCCCAGCTGTCTCTTCTTGCTTCTTCTTAAATCTGCTCTGATCAGACTTCCGGTTCTGCCTACTCCATTAAATCTGCTGTTGCCAATGGATCCCACCCAGCAACCCTTGGTCCCCATAATCATGCTCTCTCCCTAGCACTGGACTCAGGCCAGGCCCTCCTGATCCTCTGTCTTCTCTGCTTGGCCTCTAGGACATTAGAATCTTCTTGTCCTCTCCCTACTCTAGCTTTCGCTCTCCCTCCTTCTTTGCGGTTTCCTCCTCTGCCTCTGTGATGGCATGCCCCCCACCCAAGCTTCCTGCAGTCATGGGGGTGCTTTCTTAGAGGTGGCTAGATCCAGAGTATGTGGTGCTAGGATTAAGGGTGTGTGATTATTAATCTGTCCACTGGTTGGTTTGGCATAGTTCTGGCTGGAATTAAGGCGTGAGCACTACTGCCATAGGGCAGGGTAGCCTGCATAAAATACCAGGGACAGACAGGGAGCTAACGTGAGCCAGCCCGCCTGCATGCCATGGGCTGGTTTTGTTCTCTGACCCCCCCACCGTTCCTGTGCCACCCTGCCTTGGAGCCAGCCAACTGTGGACTGAAACCTCCACCAATTATGAGCCAAATCCACCTTTTCTTTTATAACTTTTGGTGTCCGGAATTTTGTCTCAGCAACAAGAAAAATAATACCTCTTACTCTTTTAAAATTGGACTATCCCATGGTCAACCACTGGCCCCTTTTCTCTATTGAAAGTGCATTTTCTTGGAAATTTTACTTAATAAAATAGTGCTACTTGTCTGAATGTTTGTGTCCTGGTATGGTTGCATTTTAAAATCGGGTAACCAGTGTGATGCGGGGCAGGTGCTTCTCCAAGAGGCGATTAAATCACCCTCATGAGGGGGATTAGTGCTTGCTTTAGTTACTCTTTACTTGTTGTTGGGACAAAATACCTGATACCCAAAATTAAGGAAAGCAAGGCTTGTTTATTTCATAGTTAGTGGAGGTCTCAGTCCATGCTGGCTCCA
The DNA here is from genome assembly GCA_004027165.1 of Ctenomys sociabilis. NCBI lineage: Eukaryota > Metazoa > Chordata > Mammalia > Rodentia > Ctenomyidae > Ctenomys > Ctenomys sociabilis. Next base: position 28,944 of record PVKA01000890.1, read on the forward strand.
AGGCAGAAGAGCTCATGGCAGAGGGCAGCTGTCCCTAAGCAGCGGGAAACAGCAAAGAGTGAAGGGAGGAGCCGCAGCTGCAGCTTCTAGCCAGTCTCATTCCTTTCCTTACACGGTAAGCAGGCTACCGTGGGGTAGGGGTATAGCACTCACACTATGTCCGTGTCCCCCTCTTGCACAGGTGAAGGATGCTTACAAAGACCCCTGGCTCTCTGTTGTCACTTGATTAACCTAAATTTCTCAAATTGACACACTGTATCAAGCAGTACCGTGCCCCAGAGTTCTTATCTCAATCCATTTTGTGTTGCTGCAATGAACCACCCAAAGCTGTGTACCTTATAGGGAAAAGAAGGTATTTCGCTTGCAATTCTGGAGGCTGAAGAATAGGATATCAGCATCTGCTTGGTTCTGGGAGTGCCTCATGACAGAAAATGCAACAACCCTGGGCATTTGTGTGGAAGAGGTCACATGGCAAGACAGCAAGCCTGAGCCCCAAGAGCCACCAGATGCAGTCTTTTTTTTTGTGTGTGTGTGTGTATGTGTGTGTGTGTTTGGTACAGGATCTCACTACACAGCTCAGACTCCTAGTGATCCTCCTGTTTTCAGCCTCCCCAGCGCTGGGAGCACAGGTGTGTGCCATCAGGTCCAGTCTCAGGTGCAGTATATAACCACCCACCCACTCACACGGAAGTTAACTGACACTGTGGGTCCAGCACTAATCCCTTTGGAGGGCAGAGCCCCTATGACCTAATCACTTCCTACAGGGCCCAGCTTTGTAGAGGTTCCACCTCTCAACGTAGCCACACAAGCATACGCCTTGGGGGACACACTGAAGCCATGTTCAGCTCACCCTTTTCTGCCATCTGAAGACCTATCAAGATGTTTGCCCGTGAAGGAAGTGAGCCCTGACCAGACGCTGACACTGCTGATGCCTTAATCTTGGACGTCTAGGCTCCAGAACATGAAATAAGTGTGTATAATAGACCCAGCCTAAGGATGTTATTACACAATGCCTGTGCCAGTGGATCCCGACTGTACATCTTCATTGCAGCCTTCACTCCCCAATTCTAGAAGTTCTTCTATCTAACTGCCTTCTCACTCCTCTTTCTACTTGGATGTTTAATAGACAAACACCACTCTGATGGTCCCCTGTTCCAGACGAAGGCCACCCCATGCTTCCAAGTGCTCCTGTGAGGTCATGGAGTGAATCCTTGACTCCAGTGTCCCTAATGCCCCACACCCATTCCTGTTGGTGCTACTTTCAAGACACATCCAAGAGTCATCGCCACTGCTTCCACCCTGGTTGGTCACCATCACTGTTTGCTTCAGGGAGCCCTAGAGAGGTTCTCTGTGTCCAGCTTCTATTCCTGTAATCTGTCTCAATATATCAACCCATCAGCCACAGGGACTTTTGCCTTTTTTTTTTTTCAAGGTGATGGGAACAGAACGCAGGGCCTTAGACATGGTAGGTGAATGTCCTGTCAAGGAGTTGCACCCAGCTTTTTTATAATTTTGAGACAGGGTTTCCTTAAGTTGCTCAGAGTGGCCTCAAGCTTGCTCACCCTTATGGCTGTGCTTCTAAGTATGTGCCACTGTGCCCAGTAGCGGAAAGATTTTTATAAAACATAAGTCAGTTCATGTGACTCCCCTGCTCAGAGTTCCGTCGTAGCTCCCCACTGTGTACAAGCAAAAGGTCCTGCGTGATCTGCCCTGGCCATTGCTTTTTCCATACATGATGGTCCCCTGTCACTCCACAACCTCTCCAGCAGCGCCTTCCACCCTCCCCCTGAATCCTCCCCCGCTCCAGTCCTGCCCTGTCTGGCTGTGGGCCCTTCCTTCCTCCTGTTATCTCGCATCCCATTCCTCCTCCCCTTCAAGTCCTCACGCACTGTCACCCTCGCACTGCCACCTATTTTAATTGCCCACACTCTACTCTTTGAATTCTTGAAATTTCTTACTCTCCTCTACACATTATTTATGCATAAAAAAGCTAATAATGGTTCTCCTGTTACTGTGATATGAGTGATTTTTATTCTCCCATTTGTATATCTGCAAAACTTCTTAGAGTGAAAGTTATTTTTAAAAGGAGTCTCTTCACCAATGTTATACTTTTCTCTTATCAAACATATGAATACATTTATGAAAAAATCAAATATACCTAAATAGCTGGTATGAAAAACTAGATCCTTATGAAATACTTTTGGATACTAAGGAAAATGTAGCAACTGTATTTTATGTACCCAAGACTAAACTAATTTCCATTTGTTCCAATATTTTTGTCTAGATAAACTGTACTGAACCATTTCATTTAAGCCCATTAGGTTTTCATGGTTTTAATAAGGTTTAGATTGTCTTTTTCTTTCTTTCAGAGATGCCCAAAGTAATTGTTAAATTCTACTTCTCTCTGGGGCAGTTGGTTCTCTTTAGGAGAGAGCAGCATCTTGTTCCATAGGACAGAGTGCTCGAGAAGTCGTTTCGAGTACACTGAACCATTGTTTCAAGAGCATTTACACTGTGCTTTTGCACTAAGAAATCAGTGTATTAAATAGCACATCCCAAAGCAATTACTTACACATGTATTCTCTTTTAACTCCATTCCTGGAGAACTGTCTTCTTTATTTGGAAAAAATCACATTTTTTCCTGATTACAGGCAATTCTGTGAAGTGTTAGAAACTTCCAGGGTCCAAAGATGCTCTGTGGGTCTTCTAGCATCCACAATGAGGACAATGCCAGAATGATTAGTTTCCTTGTTAAACAAAAATAGAACAGGATACAGATTTGCTATGGAACAACTTGAAAGACTCCAAAAGGTTAAAGTTCCTAGATTAAGAGTCTGCAATTTGAAGTGACTTTTAACGTATATAATTCCTGAAGGCCAGATAGAATTTTTTTTTCAGATGGAATCTTAACATTCTTGTGGGTATAAAGGTGAAATATTTTAAAGGATTGGGAATGAATTTATTCAAAGAGAGTTTGTGAAAGAGAAGGGAGGAGCTGATGGAAGGTGCCACCCAGGAGGGAAAGAGCAGGTGTGCACACACAAATGCAGCAGGCGCAAACGTGTGCACACAGGCTGGCATCATGCACACCTGTGCAGGCAACACATGCACACACACGAGCACATAAAGCACACATATGTGCACACATGCAGGGACACACATGCACACAGGCTGGTGCACACACACACGCACGTGCACGCACACACACACATATGCATGCCACAGGTTCTCAGAGCTCAGTGCCAGGAGCCCAGAATGGTGCACAGTTGCCCTCTCTGCTCAGGAGTTATCTTTATCCTGAGCAAACACGGGCTTATCTTAGGTCACTCAGCTAAGAAGTGGTAGCAATGTGATTTAAAATCACTTCTGTTTTTTTCCGAACCTCAGATTCTTCTTCTTCTCCTTGTCCCTCTTCCTCTTCCTCTTTTTCCTCCTCCTCCTCTTCTTATTATTATTATACCTTGGTACCACAACCAATTCTAATGATAAATGCTTATTTTATCATGAAATGTAGATTTTAAACCTTTACTAAATGGTAGCAGTCATCTTGGGCAAAATGTGGCTTTATGATCCCCTGTTCTTATATTTAATTCCTTCTGTTCCTCTATACAACCATTTCCCCCTCCCTGTCTTCTCCCTCTCTATATCTCTCTCTCCCTCTTTGTCTTTTCTTCCTGTTCATCTTCAGGAAACCTTTAGGCCCAACTGCCTACAGTCCAGCCACCCACAGCCTTGATATGGACTCGGAGGTTTCTCTCCACCAGAGGTTACATCCCAGCACCCTGGTGCCTCACCCCAGCCCTCTGTCAGCCCAGGACACTCCAACTATCTTTTGAGGGAAGCCCTGAACCAGCCCTGTGTCCAGATTAAAGACTGAGTGTCCCAAATGTTGTGCCTTTCAGAAAGCCCAGTCCCTGGGCTGCCTCTCTTCAACTGCTGTGGCCTTTTGGGACTTTCTTGTTCTGTAACAAACAGGAAGCACAGGTTTCCCATTCCTCTTATTCCTGCAAAAAGAAAGAAAGAAAGTGAGAGAGGAAGGGCCGGCCAAATAGCTCAGTGGATTAAAGTGCCTGCTAGGGCAGATGCAGGGGCCAGGATTTCGATCCCTGGGCCTGCTGGGCCAGCTCTGCTCCCAGGATACACTGAGACCGTGATGGGGACTGGGCGTGGTGGCGTGTGCCAGTAATCTCAGTGTTTGGGAGGCTGTAAACAGGAGGATCACTATAAGTCCAATCTATGCAGTAAGACCCTGTACTAAATGCAAAAAAAAGAAAAAGAAAAAAAGAAAAAAGCGAGAGAGGAAAAGGAGAGAGAAATAGAAAGAGACAGAAGAACACTTACGTGGACAGATGCAGGCAAAGACACCTCCCTGTGAGGGCTCCCATAAGGCCCATTGGTGGTAGAACACATGCTTTACTTCAGTTTAAGTCTCATATTGTCCAGAGGAGCACAGATGAGACATGTTCGTGGAAGGGACTATTGCAGGAGCAGCAGGGGAGAATGGAGGACGTTTTACCAGGGTGGTAAGGCAGCAGAAGGCCCACTTTCCCACTTTCTGGGGTGGCCTTGGGCAGGTGGCGCTGGTCGCTGGCCTCCTCTGGGGCTACAGAGGCCACCTTTGACCCAAAGTCTGCCAAAACTGAAGATGAAACAAATGCCTGGGCTGTGAAACAGATGGGCTGAGGCCCTTGAAAGCCCACCCAGCCTCTCTTATCCAGGATCTTGGGAGCTATGCTTGTAAATACATCAGAAGGACCCTAAGGGTGGGCTGAAGGATGTAGTCAGGGATCAGCAATATTCATGAGCATGTGGAGCGCGCATCATTCAATCCACACTTGAACATCTGTGAGTCGGGCATCCCCCTCCATTCAGTGCCGTCTCTTCCCGGCAGCTCTGCTGACTCTTCCTGGCTGGGTCTCCAGGTGGCTTGGTTCCTCCTCCCTCACCCATCACCCCCCAGAGCCAGCAGCACATTTCCCTGGCCCACTGTCCCTGCTCAACCATCCATCTCTCCACAGCCTGACAGTGCTCAACAGTGAGGACTACGTCTCTACACCACCGGTACTCAGTCTAAGGTCTGGTGAATAGGAGACCTCCAAGAACTGGGGGCCGAAGTGGGAGCAAGGCTTCTGCAGCAGGGCAGCTAGAGGCCCATGCTCAGGGTCGGGAGACCTGACCTCTAGGGCTGAGTCCTCCCCACCAGACTGGAGACACTGTGGGCTCTGAGGCCTAAACTTCCCCGTCTGTAAAACGGAAATGTGATGGATAGGGTAGAAGACACAGGTAAAAAGGAAACAAGAAAAATTAGAACTTTATAATTGTGCTTTTAGGAAAAAAAAAACTATCTTTATGATATAAGAGTTACTTAAAGTAACAATGCCTTTTTCCTTTCCATGATAGTAACTCAAAAAAAAAAAAAAAAAAATTCTTCAGTATGTAAATTATCCTTAAAGGCTTCTGGTAAGATGGAAAAGTGTTTTCTCAGCAGGAAAACAACCTTGCTGAGAGTCCATACACTGGAATACAGCAAAGTAAGGAAAAGTAGAAGGAGGAAAGTGGGTACTCAGTACCCAGCAAGGATTAGAAGCAAGAGCTGAAAGCCTTGGAGAGCAGAGAGAGGACTCCAGGCAGAAGAAGCAGGAAGCGAGCAGTGTTTTCTCCTGGAGCCCTGGCTTGCTATAAGAGAAGTGTGGCTTGAACCTGCAGATGCAGTGACTGCTGTGGATGCAGAGGCCTCCACGGCAAGCACACCACTGAAACAGAGAGGCGCACAGCAGACTGCAGTGGCTGGTGAGTCACTGAGATTCAGATGTCCCCAGGAGGGGCAATTGACTGGTTGCCACCTTGTAGAGGGGCTGACTAATCTTGGGACTCAGAGCACCTGCTGGCTGGCTGTCCCCAGCATCAGGGTGAGGTAAACCTGAGTTCAAGTCATCTAGAGCTTCAGGGAGAAAAAAATTTCTGGGTTCCGTACTCTCAGCCAGATACCTAAAGGTGCGCATTTGCTAGGGTTATCCACTACCGCACTGTAGACGTGTGGCTGACTTGCTGGGATTAATCAATTTAGGTCTGGGCTCTGTACGCCCACGCTAACAGTGACAGCAAAGACAAATCTGGAAGTCGACATTGTTTTCCCTTGTGTTTTTATTTTTTCTTGGTTGTTCTTGTTTTTATTTAAGTGTGAACATTGTTTCTATTTTTTTGTGGTTGTTGTTTTGTTCTTGCTTTTGTTTGTTCCTTTTCTCTTTCCTTTGTCTTATTCACTAGTGTTCCATAGTTTGCCTAATATTTCTTTGTTCGTCAGCTTTCCTTCTAACCTATTTTGCTACCTCTATTTCTGTATTTCCTCTTCTCTTCTCTTCTCTTCTCCCCTCCCTTCCCCTCCCCTCCCCTCCCCTCCTGTTAAATTTTCTCCTCTGAGAGTAAAATTGAGGACATATTTACTGTATACAGTTTTCTGGTTCAATTTAGATTCTGAGATGGAGCCACAAATCTAGTTCACAAGGTTAAAGGTAGCAAATCAGGAGTTACTATGATTTCTCATTTTGTAGGCCGTGTTTGGTGTTTGGTGCTGTTGTTATTGCTCACTGTGTTACTAGAGCCAACATAACATAATTGTTCTCCCTCGTACCCCTAGACTGAGATTGTCAAAGGCTCATAAACAGGAGTAAAGGCCAGGCCAAAGAACCAGGTGCTAGACCAAATAGGCAGCGACTTCTCATCCCTGATAAATTGAAGAGGTAGCTCAAAACCAAAAGGCCAGCTATACTGTGAAGACATCTCTGAACCCATAGTCATTTCCTATGGGTTCTGAAGACTACCAGTAAAGCTATGTTCCATGAGCAATTTACAAGCATCAGCAACCCAGTTTGAAGTACACACACACACACACACACACACACACACACACACACGATGAGAAGACACAGGAGCAAGATATAACCTTATGGGCTGGCCAGATAGCTCAGCAGAATAAAGCACCTGCTTAGGCAGAGTGCAGAGGCTGGAGTTCGATCCCTGGTGTGCCATGCTAGCCCCACCCCCAGGGCATGCTGAGACGGGGATTGAGACTGGGTGTGGTGACATGCAACTGTAATTCCAGCTCTTGGGAAGCTGAAAACAGGAGAATCACTATGAGTCTGATCTACGTAGTGAGACTCTATAGACCCTGAAGACTCTGTACAAATAAAAAAAAAAAGGATAACCCTAGACTTATAGCTCACCAAAAGCACCCCACAGGGAGACAAAGTGAAACAAATTTAAAATCCATCCACCAGGATTTTCTGAAGTGGTAACAGCAGATGTAACAAAGCAGATGGAAGAGGCTGTAGAGAAAAATCAAAACAGAAATAATTTCTTAGATAACTACAGAGATGCTGATGGTCTTGATTACTTCTCTCTTGCTGCTGGGGCAAAATATCTGATGCCACAAATTAAGCAACAAAAGGTTTACTTGGCTCACAGTGTGTGGAGGTTTCAGTCCATAATCAGCTGGACCCTAGGCAGAGCAGTACATGATAGAGGGTCACAGTTCATGGTAGGAAAAAACAACAAGAGCAAAAAGGGAAGAGCTGTGGTTGTGGCAGCAGAGACAGAGAGCAAGCCTCTCTCCCTTTCTTATGTTGCATTCAGGCTGTCTGCCCCAGGCTGGGTGTAGCACTCACACCCACAACCCCAGCATTGGATCATTAATTAATTACAAACTCTAGAAGTCTGCCCCACAACTACATGAGCCTTCACAGGGACAGCTAGACACAAACCACAGAAATGACCATAATGAAAGACATGCTTAGTGACTCTAGAGCCGATACAGATAAAAAATAGAAGAGCTTAGGAAATTGGTAGAAACTTGAGTGTACAGTATAGGGAAGAAATGGTATGCATGAAACAGACTCAAACATACATTCAGGAGATTAAAAGTTGTATTCAAAGTATATGCAGTAGAATGAGTTCATATGAGGATAGAATCTCAGATATACAAGGCAGGATTGCAACTAAAGATTATGAATCTATGATTTCTTAAAAATATGATGGGAGCATGAAAAATCAATACAGTAGCTGCTAGATGATGCGAATAAGACTGACATAATCAGGCTCAATGAAAAAGCAAGAGATAGCACAAATGACATGAAAACCCTGTTCACAAAAGTAATGGCAGAAAGCTTTCTAAACATGGAAAAAGAATTAGAAATACAGATAAGTAAAGCATATGAAACTCTTATTAGGCAAGATTAAAAACTACACCAAAAAATATACCAGTCAAGATTACATAAATTCAATACAAGAACAGAATATTAAAAGCTGCTAGAGAATAGAAAGAAATCACCTATAAAAGAAAGCCCATCATCACTACAGCAAACTTCTCAACACAGATTCTCAAGTCAAGGAGAGCTTGGAGTCAAGTATTTCAAGCCACAAAATAAAACAACTCCCAGTCCAGATTGATGTAACCCACAAAATTATTTTTCAAAATTGATGAAGATATAAAATACTTCTACAATAAAGAACAGCTGATGAAATTCATGATTACCAAATCAGCTCTCCAAAATTCCCTAATGGACATTCTAGAAATAGACAATGAGGATCACAAGCCCATGAATCCTGATGGAATGAATCTATCATGCAAGGCAAGTAATTAAACAGGGAATAAAAGGTAACTAGTAAAAGGACAGTGAAATGACAAAAATAAGTTGATGCAAATCAGTTATAACCACCAATTAAATGGTCTCAATTCACCAATCAAAAGAAACAGGCTGGTAAAGTGGATCAGAATAGCTGGGGAGACACTCAATGGCCTAAGTGCCTGCTTGGCAACAAATGCAAGGACTCAAGTTCAATCCTTGGTACCACAACCCTGTACCAAATTTTTTTTTAAAAAAGTGGATCAGGAAGCAAGATCCACCAATATGCTGCATACAGGAAACACATTTAATTAAAAAAGAAATTTATAGACTGAAAATTAAAGGATAGAAAATAATACTCCATGTGATAAACACCCAGAAAAAATCATGGGTAACTATTCTATTTTCAGACAAAGTGTATTTCAAGCCAAGACTGATTAAGAGAGACAAAGAAGGTCACTACATCCTTGTAAAGGGAACAATCCAATAGGAAGAGGTGACAATCATAAAGACATAGGCATCAAATACCAGCACATAGAAATCTATAAAGTAAATATTGATGGACATAAAAAATAAGATAAGCACAAATACAATTGTAATGGAGGAACTCAATACCCCACTGTCACAAACAGATCAACTAGAAAAATAATCAACATAGAAACATCAGAACTGAGCCAAACTTTTGAATAAGTGGATTTAGTGAATGTGTACAGTGTTCTAGCACTCAGCCGTAATATACATTCTTCTCAGCTATAAATGGGACATTCTCCAAAATAGACCACATACTAGCTATACTAGCTTAAGTAAATGGGAAGGAATTGAAATTATCCCATGTGTATTATTAGACCATAGTGCAATGAAATTAGAAATCAATAGCAAATGAAACCACAAAAATCATAAACAAATAGAAGTTAAATAACACGCCCTTGAACAACCAGTGGGTCATGGATGAATTAAAAAAAAGAAATTAGGGCATTTCTACTGTTAAACAAAAATGACAATAGAACTTATGGGAACCTATGGGACACAATGAAAGTAGTCCCACAAGGGAAATTTGTATCTGTGAATTCTCACAACAGAAAAACAGAACAGGCCAGCAAGATAGCTCACAGACTAAGCACCTGCTTAGGCAAGTGCAGGGACTGGAGTTCAATCCCCATCACCACATGCTGTGCTGATCCCGCTCCTCAGGCACGCTGAGCTGGCCACTGACTTTGGGCATGGGGGCGCAGGCCTGTAATCCCAGTGCTGGGGAGGATGAAAACAGGAGGATCACTATGAGTCTAAGCTGCATGGTGAGACCCTGCACCAAATACATTAATAAATAAATATAAAGAAAAGGAAAGAAAAACAGAGGAAGCTCGAATAAACAACCTAATATTGAACCTCAAGCTTCTAGAAAAAGAAGAGCAGGTCAAGCTTAATTTTTGTGTGAATTATAAAGATCAGAGTGGAAATTACTGTAATTGAGATAAAAAATACAAAGAATCATTGAACCAAAGAGTTGGTTCTTTGAAAGATTAAATAAAATTGACAAACCCTTAGTTTTTTTTTAATTAAAAAAAAAGGAAAGAAAAGATTGACAGCTATGCAACCAGGATTGAAGAAGGTAAAATCAGAAAAGATCCTGCAGAAATTCAGAAGCTTAACAATTACTTCAAGAAACTGTACTTTAAGGTGGAAAACAGAAGAAATGGGAAGATTCTTAGATACACATGAATTACTAAAGCCAAATTAAGAACATACAGAAATTCTCAATAAATCAATATCAATGAAACCGAAGATGTACTACAAAAACCTACTAACAAAGAAAAGCCCAAGTCCTGTATATTCACTGTTTAATTGTCTGAGTAATTTATAAAAAACATAATGCTGCTACTTTTCATTCTTTAATGAAATCAAAAGAGAAGCAATATTTCCAAATTTATTTTGGAAAGCAAGCATTACCCTAATAACAAAATAAGGGAAGGATCCAACCAAAAAGGAGGACTACAGGCCAGTCTTCCTAATGAATATAGGTACAAAAATACTCAATAAGATACTGGTGAACAGAATGAAGGAAATCATCAAGAAGACTCCAAAAACTCCACTAAAGGACTAGAAGATTTAATAACCAAATTCAGTAGGATAGCTGGATAAAAAGTTTACACTCCAAAATCCATAGCATTCCTGTACACAAATAACAAACTTACTGAGAGAAAAATTAGGGAAATAATGCCTTTTACAATAGCATCCGAAATCTTTCAAGATTACAAAATGCCAAAACCTTGAAATACTTAGAAAGCAATCTAACAAAGGAAGTAAAAGACCTTTATGTTGGAAATTATTGCATTCTGAAAAATTAGATTGAAGGGGATATTCCCACATCCTCGGGTAGGAAAAATCAATGGAGTGAACATAGCCAGACTTCCAAAATTGTTATACAGATTTAATACATGGTACTAGCAATAAAACAAAAAATGAAACAAAAACAAAAAAAAAAAAAATATACCAAAAAATCAATGGAACCAATTGGAAGATGCAGGAACAACTCCAAACACACTCAGTCACTTTGTCTCTGACAAGGGAGCCAAACACTTACACTGGAAGAGAGATAGCCTCTTTAGAAAAACATGCTACAAAATTTGGATTTCCTCATGCCAAAGATTAAAGCTGGAGCCATGTCTTTCACCATGCGCTAAAATAAAATGGAAATGGATCACAGACCTACATACTTAAAATAGAAATGTTAAATCCGCTCTAAGATGGAACAGGTGAAACTCATCAAGGCTTTAACGTAGGCAGACCTGATGGTAAAACGTAGATCACACAGGAACTATTGCTAAGAGTCAACAACTGGGATCTCATCTTTTTTTTTGGTATTTTTTAGGGAAGAGTCTACAGGGTGTTCAGGATTTCATTACTAGATTGTATTTGTAGTGATCTGCCTGTTTACAGCCCAAAAGCTGGGATTATAGGTGTGTGCCACCAAACCCAGTCTCACTACTGTCTCAGCGCACCCCAGGGGTGGTGCCCACACAGGATCTCATCTTATTAAAAATTATATGCAGCAAAAGAAACCACCAACAGAGTAAAGAGAACCCACAGGAAAGGGACCAGTGTCTAGAACATATAAGAAGCTGAAAAGAATCTGAGCTCCCAAATTTAAAGACTCAATCCAAAAATTGGTATCTGAAGTGAACTGACACTTCAAAGATGAAAAACTAGTGGCCACAAATAAGCATATAAAAAAGATGTTCAATATCACTGGTCATTTGAGAGACCCATGGAGAGATTCCATCTCACTTCAAAAAAGAATGGCTTTTACCAAGAAATGAACCAGTAACATACACTGGTGGGGCTGTGGGGAAAAATGAACCCTTCTCCCCTGATGGTGGGAGTGCAGACTGATGCAGCCACTGGAGATACCTCAAAGCACTAAAACTAGAGCTCCCATCTGACCCAGGTGTTCTCCTTCTTGGTATCTTCCCAAAAGAATTAAAAGCATCATACCTCAGGGATATGTGTGTGGGCATGTTCTCAGCGGCATAGATTGTAATAGCTAAATCCTGGAAACAGCCCAACTGCCCGTCAACTGGTGAATGGATAAAGATGATGTGGATTTTAAAAAATATACAATGGAGTACTAATCGGCTATAAAGAAGGATAAGCTTGGGACATTTCTAGCTAAAAGGGTACACCCTGAGAGCATGCTCTTAAGTAAAATAAGTCTGGCAACCTGTTTAAATACTGCATAATTTCTCTCATGTGAGAAAACTGAAGTGTAAATAAGGATCAAAGTGTATAATAGGTATCGGGAAATGGGAAAATATGTTCAAATGAGAAGGAAAACGGAGCAGGGAGGGGAAAGGGGAGAAAGGGACAAGAAAACTGGGAGACTAGAAGAAAAAAACGGAAACAAAGCTTCGCTAGAGAAGGAGGAGGAGGAGAGAGCTTGAGGGAGGAGAAGGGAATGGGGAAAAAAAGAAGCAAGATATGTCCCGTATAGGTACACAGTCCCTATGATGGATGCCATCAAAATGCGTCAGGCGAACGTGATAACCACTACACTACGGAAACTCTTCAAAATGTGTATCTAAAAATGCATCAATAGAAAAGATCAGCTTGAAAATCCTGGGCTTCTCCTCTTCCTCCGTAAATTCAGTCTGCAGCTTTTCCTCCCGTGACTCCCACCCTCCAGGAGCCAGCTCTGTTCCAGAGACAGCACATGCCCACCCTTCAAAGGCATGGAAGGGGCGGCACCAGGCAACCTGCTGCAGCCTAGCTCACGGGGAACACACACCTAGGGCAGGGGCGGCAAGCCTGTGGCACACCTGCTGCAGCAGGCTTTTTGCGTCACAGAAAGCCCTAGAAGTTCATCGTCACTGGGCTATCGCCCCCATCTGGATGAAGTACCCACAGGACCACAGAAAGCCCCAGCACTGACCATGGTGCATCTCACTCTGGGGCCTGCTCTTCCAGTGTGCGCTGCTCTAACGCAGCCAAATTAACCTTTTGCTGCCTCTTCCTGATGTCCCACAAATCAGCAAACCTACCGCCTACCTTGTGCTCTGGGAGGGTTGAAGCCCCCACCTCCTCATTTAGAGGCCCTCTCTGGACTCTATCCAGGGACAATGGCCATCTGTCCCTTTACACTGCTGAGTACTGAAGGAGATATGAAAGAATTTAGCTCAGAGTCTTCCCCTTTGCTTAGCAGGCAGATCAGAAAGAACAGCTAATCTTTTTTTGGTACCAGGGATTGAATTCAGGACCTTGTGCTTGCCAGGCAGGCACTTAAGCCGCTGAGCTATCTCCCTAGACCAGCTAATCTAATATCATTAGAGGGAGATTTTCTGAGTAAGACAATGTGGATTCTAGTTTGGTCCCTGCCTTTGCCATGATCAGGCTTGACAAACCTAGTTACTCTGAATCCTGCTTCTCTCACTGTCATGTGAATGAGAACAGCTTTCTGCAAACCACACTGACTTTATTTGTATCACCTGGCTGAGCTGGGACCCAGGGCCCATCATCGCTCCATGCTGGGGAGCAGGGAAGATTCGTGCCAGCATTCCTGAGAACTCTGATGACATCAGTCCAGTTCTGTCCACCTAAGGACATGGGGTGAGATGTCGTCCTGCTCTGTCCTCAGAAGGACCTCTTGTAGACTGCTGTGTTACAGAAGGAACTTGGGAAAGAGGGAGTGATGTTTATCTCCTTAGTGCTTCCAAATCTTTTAATGGTTCTCAAAATTAACATCCTCCCTAAAAAGGATTGCTGGCTCTCATTTCTGCTAATCCTTTTATTACTATTACTTCATTGGCTTTTATGTCACTTTTACGAGCTGGGCAGGATCCCCTCCTTTTTATAGTGAGCTTGGTGAATGTTCCAGTTTGCCCAGAAAACAGTAAGCAGTGTGTGCACCACAGGCCCCATAGAACTTGAGACCCTTGACAATGAAATCTGTGTTCTTAACAGTTTGCAATGTATTAATTTATCGAATCTGTATTGTTAAGGTGTCTTGAAACTGTCTGAGTGACATTTGTACGTCAATAAAATGAAAAGAAAAAAAAATAAATAAAATAAATTAAAAAAAAAAAAAAGAAAAGAAATCTGTATTCTCATTGGCAGCACATTTTGGGAATGGAAGAAATAATGCCACCCTTTAAATGCCGTGCGGCGGAGTCTGGGATGCTCTGCTCACGTTCCCCTTCTCACCTGGTCATGAGGTGTCCAATCTATTTAGTAATCACATGAGCACCTGGAACAGAGACGCCACTCCTCAGCCTACCTAGCAATTAGTCTCGGCTACGTGATTAAACTGAGAAAGTGGAAGTGATATATATCTCAAAAAAGAGAAAACATACCCTTCTTCTTTCCTGATGGCTGCCATGAGGATGTGATAGCTCTTTCCTGCAGTGTGGTCACCACTCTTCCATCACAAGGAAGACAAAGACTTCCCTTTGTCTGGATCTGTCTAGGTCCCATGATGGCTTTCCCACATAGAAGCTCGTCGAGGTGGCCCCATACTTACCTAGCCTGGAAGCTTCGTCTTTCACCTGGGAAAGCCTGATGCTACCTAAGGGTGCAAGAGTATTGAGGATATGGTGGATGCAAGGCCAAGTGGAGTGGAGAAGGCCTGGAAGATGAGACACTGCATGGACAGAGAAGGTCCCAGGAGCACCGAGGACAACCCTGAGAGGGGCTGTGCCTGTCCAGCTCCAGCTGCACTTGAGGGCAGCCACGTGGTGCCCCGCAGGGGAGCCCCAGATGACCTCTGCCAGAGCACTAATCTGCAAGCAGCCATAATGAATTGCCTTTATTAAAGACCTATTTTGTTTTGAGGTTGTTTGCTCTGCAACAATTGATAATGGAAATGCTGACACAGAGCAGGAAGTTGGTATTTGTCCAATGCATAAGTAAATAATGAATAGAGCTTATTCTTTTTATCCTTTGATTGCTGGAAGCTAAAGGGCTGTAGTACTTCTGAGACAGAGCTACAACCAGGATGTCTTGGCAGGGAGAGCTCTGGGCTGGGGCCACATTGTCTGCAGAAGGTGGAGACCTCTGCAGGAGTAGATCTGGAAGCTGAGGGTGCGCGTTAGGGCACAGGCCTGGGCTGCTGGCAGGTCGGCAGA
The DNA here is from genome assembly GCA_004027165.1 of Ctenomys sociabilis. Lineage (NCBI taxonomy): Eukaryota > Metazoa > Chordata > Mammalia > Rodentia > Ctenomyidae > Ctenomys > Ctenomys sociabilis. The sequence goes on from PVKA01000890.1 coordinate 44,179, forward strand.
GATGGTGGCACACGCCATCTTCAAGTCCCTATAGATCCAGATGGGACATGGAACAAAAGCTGAGTCCAGTGGAAGGAAGGTAAGGTAGATGAAGGGAGACTGAGCGGGGAGACATGGCGTAACCTGGCCCGATAGTCTTGGGCAGTGGGGTTCTAAACAATTTAAAATATTCTCTTGCTTTTGTCCATCTATATTTTCTAAACACTCTTCAAAATTTGTGCGGCCATTTAAAAACTACATTATTGGGAACATCTCTGCCAATCTACTAAAGAAATTATAAATAAATAAAGGGCTGAGGATAAAGCTCAGCAGTGTAAGTGGGTGCCCAGCAAGTGCAAGGTCCTGAGTTTGATCCCCAGTACTGCAAAAATATAAATAAATTAAAAATGAATAAGATAAAAATAAAACCAAGTCAACAAAAAGAAGAAAGACATTATTATTTAAAGACTGGGCTGGAGATATAGCTCAGCGGCACAAGTGCCTGCCTGGCAAGCACAAGGTCCTGAGTTCAATTACAAAAAAACCCCATAAAAACTATTGTTTTGTGAACTTCCCAGAAGGCTCAGACAACCACACCAAATTGAAACAAAACAGAACAAAGAAGAGCTCAAGTAACAAATGGTACTCTTATCCTCAAAAAATTAAAAATAGAGCTACTGAGGCTGGGGAGATGGCTCAGTAGAATAAACGCTTCCCTGGCAATTGCAATGGTCTGAGTTCAAGCCCCAGTTCTGCAAAAAAAAAAAAAAAAAAAGGTAGAACTACCATGTAATCCATCAATACTACTGAGTGTATATGTCAAAAGAGAAGCAAATCAGAATGTTAGTGGAATATCCATATTCACATGTTCATTGTAAAATTATTAACAATAACCTAGATGGGGCAAGAACCTAGCTAGTGTCTATTAACAGACTGATAAAGAAAGAAAATGTGGTATATATGCACAACAGATATTAGTGTGTCATAAAAAAAGAAAGAATTTTGCCATTTTCCACAATTCGGATGAACCTAGAGGACATCATGCTAAGTAAATGAGCCAAGTACAGAAATATATAGGCTGCATAATCTCTAATCTAAAATTCCAAGTTTATAGAAGCAGAGAGTTGTCTCGGGTTATGAGGGCCAGGGAAAAGGAAGGGGTGGGTCATCAAATGGCACAAAATTTCTGTTACACAGGGTAAGTTTTAATGATATTCAGAGTCATAATAGTTTATAATTTTGCATTGTGTCTTTCTAAATTGTTAAAAGTAGATGTTAAAGGTCCTCCCCACAAAGAAAACCAAGTATGTGAAAGGAGAGGCATCGTCACCTCACCATCGCGCCTATATCTGTGTATCGCAACGTCCACTGCCTCCCGTAAATTTCACCTGATAATCATTTTACGTTTTTCAGGCTCAAAGGTCATTCTTTCAGGAAATAAAGAAGTAAGTATAAGGGTTGAAGGGGGGAATGAGGTGTGGGGAAAAAGAAGAATAAAGATATATCAGGGCTGGGGAAGCCGGGCGTGGTGGCGCATGCCTGTAATCCCAGCACTTGGGAGGCTGAGGCAGGAGGATTGTTGTGAGTTCGAGACCAGCCTGAGCTACAAAGTGAGTTTAAGGCCAGCCTGAACTGCATAGTGAAACCCTGTCTCAAAAAGACAAAAAAAAAAAAAAAAAAAAAGATATATCAGGGCTGGGGAGACAGCTCAGCAGCATAAGTGCCTGGCTGGTAAGGGCAAGGTCTTGCATTCGATCCCCAGTACAAAAAATGAGGTACTATGTATGGTACGAATTCTCCAATGATGAATGTGCTCATTATGTATGGCAAATGTAGGTATATTCCAGAATGTCTTACAAAGGCCAGATGACTTTTATTGTGAGATCTGAAGTAGGATGTGGCAAGAGTGCGGCCACCCCTGGTAGGCAGGCGCAGAACACCCTTCCGTCTGTTTGTCCATCATCTCTTGCTTTGCTCAGCTTGGGCCATCGACATTCTGGGAAGCAGCATCTTGGACTGATCATTCCCTTTGAGTTATAAATATATGGCATTAAGTGTGCTTTGGAGACTATTCTCAATTACCATACTCACAAATTATATATCTTATTCAGACTGACGTGTATTCTGTGGAAGTTCAACCTTTTCTGTTTTGGAGGGAGCAATCCTCAGCTCAGCCACTTAGTACTGAGTCGCCCACAATAATGCTTCCAAACGGGGCAGCTCGGGGTTTGAAAATCTGGTGGGGGAGAGAAAAAAAAATCCAAATAACTAGAAAAAGTAGCTTGGGAAGGGAATAACTCTCCAGTGAGGATCTCTCAGGCTTTTCCTAAGAGTAGATTTGCAACTGATCTCATTTTAGTTAATGGGCACTTACTCACTGCAGCCATCTGACAGGACCTGTCTGGGTCACTGGTTACCTATAACATGTGCCATTCATTCACTAAGAATTTATCCAGTGCCTATTATTTGCCCACCATTGTTCTAGATCTAGATTCATATGTTTTGTTACCATGCATAAGAGAGAGAAATCTCTGCCCTTCTAGTGGAGGAATGCAACTAATGAGAAAAAAAAAGTAGTATGTTAGAGGGTAGCAAGCCCCACGGAATAACTAGCATCAGGGGGATGTGTGTGTGTGTGTGTGTGTGTGTGTGTGTATGTACACTCAGTTTTGTATTATTATTGTCCCAAAAAAGATATGTCCACGTCCTGTGGGACCTATAAAAGTGACTTCATGTGGCAAAAGAGTTTTACAGATATAATTAATGGTCTCAAAATGAGACCGTTCTGGATTGTTCAAGGAGGATCCTGAGAGAGAAGGCAGAGGGAGACCAGAGGTGGATGGGAAGGCAGGCAGACCCTGCCCCCACTGCGCTGCTCTCTCAGTCTCTGAGCACAGACATATGCAGGTGCTCGGCCATGGCAAAGCATCAGTCACTCTTCTCGTATGCAAATGAGCAGAGCCGGAAAGGGTCACACTTACAGTGGCAGCAAGGGGCTAGAAGTCCACATGAGAAGCCGGAGGCTTGGCTTGGGCCTTAGCACACACATCACTGGCCCAGAACACTGCTGGAAAGGCAAATGCTGTCCTGACAGCACACAAGAGATTCTGCATCTCAGGACCTTGAGCTCTGCAGGTGCTGCTTTGGGGACAGAGGACAAGGAGATGTAGCTGAGCAACATGAGGTCTTCTCAGGGCCCACACTGCAGAGAGGACCAGCCACACTTTGCTGGGGAGAGCTCAGGCAGAGGACTTAGCCTTCTCTCCCCACTACAGCAGGGCTGCTATCTTCATGTTCACCTGCAAAATGGGCATGGTGGTGGCAAGTGCAAGGACTTGGGTTCAATCCCCAGTACCGCATGCTGTGCTGACCACTGAAACCTGGTGTGATGGTGCATGCCTGTAATCCCGGTGCTGGGGAGGCTGAAACAGGAGGATCACTATGAATCTGAGCTGTGCAGTGAGACCCTATACCAAATACACACATTTTTTAAAAAGTGGGCATGGTCACAAAATTACCACTGCAAAGACATATGTATAGGTCTGTGTTTTGGAAAAATAAAATATTTCTTCACTTGCTAAGAAAAAAAGAAAAAGCAGAGACTGGAAAACATCTGGTTTCTTTTTTCTTTTTCTTTTTGCTATATAGTTCAGGCTTATCTTGAACTCTTTATATAGCCCAAGCTGGAATTCAACTTGCCATCCTCCTGCTTTGGCCTCCTGAGAGCTGGGATTACAGGCATCTCCACAGTAACTTGCGATGTATGTTGTGAAGGCTCAAAGCCCCCGAAAATAAGGCAATGACAAGGGGGCAGAGGTGCTGATCACCCTAGGTGCTGAGCGACCACACTGTAGCTCACTATGGCTGCATGTTAATAAAAACAAAAATTTAAAATGCACTGAGGCTTCAACCACTGCTAGATTTTTAAGTGACTCATAACTGCAGGTGTCCTCAGGACGAGCCGCCTGCGGGTCTGCGCATAGTTAAGGCTCCTGGGAGAGTTAACTTAACTAGTTCATAAGGGGCTTCAGGCAACCTGTTGGCCTGCCTTAGCTGTGATGGCAGGAATGCACTGCTCCATCAGGACTCCTGCTGGCCTCCCTGTGCCACCTGCAGCCAACTGAGGTGCCAGCCAGGGCTTAGCAGCAGAAGGGGCAGGATGCTGCCTCTGCTCCCCTTCGCGGCCCCGCTCAATGGCGCACCCATCCCCTTACTTCCCAACCCCTGGACTCTCAGGCAGCAGCGGGTTGGACCCATTTGACTGTAAGCAGAGGAGCAAGGGAACCCCAGGCTCTCTCAGCCACAGTGACTCTCGGGCTGATCTTAGGTCTGAGTTCCGCTGGGCCACAATGCCAGGTGATGTGGTCGGACATTATCACACATGTTTCCCTGAGGGTGTTTTGGGGTGTGTGTCACATGTAAATCAATGGGCTGGTGGGTCTCATCCCACCAGCTGAAGGCCTGACCAGAACAAAAGCCTCATCTTCTTCAACCTGGATGGAATCTGCAGCAGGTGGCCTTTAGCATTTGGACCACCACAGCAGCTGCGTCCTAGATCTCCAGATTGCTAGCCAATTCTACAGATTTGGAAAAGCAAAAGTTGCTGTAATTATGTGAACCCATTGAAAAAAATCTCTCAACTCTCCTTTAACCCACATACAGTCTCCCTTTATCTATGGGGAATTATTTCCAAGTTCCCCTATGGGTGCCTGACTCCTCAGGGAGTGCTGGTCACCACCTGGCACAGTATCTTTATTCCCCAGGGCACTGCTTCCAGGATGCGTGAGGTACCAGAGCCCATGCAGATGCTTGATTCCTTTTATAAAATGCCATAAAGTTATATATAACATCCCTTTCTTCCTTCAATACACCTTAACCATTTTTTTTTTTAAACTTATCCATCTTTAGGTTCCTTAAGATACCAAATACCACTTAAGTGCAATGGAAATAGTTGCTATAATACTGTTTAGGGAATAACAACCAGAAAGTCTATAAACGTTCAGTACAGACACAGTGTCTTAGCCAGGCAAGTACGTATTCCCCTGAACCATCTCCCCGGCCTGTACAATGTCTTTCGCAAATATTTTCAATCTGCAGTTGGTCTAATTCACAGATATGGCTCCAGTGAGTACTTAAAGCAAACTGAACTCATACTTTCCCTGTGTGTACATACCTATGACAAAATTCAATGAACAGATTCATCACAATATGAAAGGAACCATGACTAATAATTAAACCACACAATTATAACAATAAACTGATAAGTTATATGAATATAGCCTGTCTTTTGTTTTAAACATTTCATTATATTGTTTGTTCGAGACAGAGTCTCACTGTGTAATTAAGGCTGGTTTTATTAGCTTATTTACTTGGAATTGGTATCAAACTCAGGACCTTGCACTTACCAGCCAGGTGCTTATGCTGCTGAGCCATCTCTCTAAGGCCAATTATGAACTCATTATGTACCCAGCATAGCCTTGAACTTGCAATGATCTTTCTGCCTCAGCCTCCCAAGGGTTGGGCTTGCAGCTGTCTGCCACCATCTCAGGTGTACCGGGTCTTCTTGAGATGATGTACAGTAGTGCAAGGCCTATGGGGAAAAATACTGTCATGATCCCTCATGTTCCTTACACTAGTCTTCTGCAATAATTAATGACCTCTCTTAATTATTATACAGCACCTTGCTGTATACTCCTACCATTTATCTACCTCCTGGGTTATTTTGAAGCCAATCCCAGACATTATGCCATTTCATCTACACACATTTATTGTACAGCGGTAGACGATAATGGTTCTTAAAAAGTTAACCACAAGACTATTAGCACACTTAAAAGTAATCCCTGTATCATCATATATTCAGTCAGTCTCAAATTTCTACCACTGGTGTCTTTAAAATCGGTAGAGTATGTATTATTTTTTAAAAGTTAATTCAAAAATAGCAATACTCATCAAAGAACTTTTGGAAAACATGAAAAAGTTCATAGCATAAAAATTAGCTTTACTCACAAATGTTGGGACCTATGACAGCTGATGTGGTACCATTATCCAAGGAGACAAAAGAAGCACAGTGTGTGCCACGATGCCAGCCACTGCTTGTCCTTGCCAGGGGATACCCTTGCACCACGCAAGACTTGGCTGTGGTGTGCTCACAGCTCTGAGTGTTCCATCAGTATTTGCATTTTGGAATATAGGTATCTGGATTTTTCTGTGGATATATACATAATTTTACATAATTATTTTCATACTGTACATTGTTTTGTAAGCAGCTTTTTTCACTTAAGAGAAGACCATAAACATTTTCCCACACCATGATATGTGCTTCCAAGGCATGGCTGTCTGATTCTATCAGGGGTGTATTCCATGCCGTATCCAACAGCAATGGACAGTTATTTAGATCTATTGGCCTGGGAGGGCAAATATGCCTTTGTAGATAAAACACGGACAAGAACACCGTAGCCTTCTTGGTAGGAACCCTAAAACATGCAGGGAAATTTCTGTGCATGTGCTGCATGATCCCAAGGCTTTAAATTGTTTCCACCCGTTGGTTTGGAAAGAAAACAAAGGTATGGTTCTGTTTAGTTCAACTCATGCCTTGGGGGGCAGCAAGACCTGTCCCTGGATATATTTAGATTTTCATCTCTTCTGTAGTAAACAAGAAGCTTCAGTGAAGAGCAATGAGGCAAGAAAAATGGGAACATACTTAGGAGGACAGTTGTTCCCAAAATTATGCAACGAGGTTGGTTGGGAAACCAACTGCAACTGATGTGTGGAGAAGCAGGCTTGGGGGTGCCATTGGGCTGGCATTTCTGGATCACAGGGCACGAACACAGCCATTGCTGGATGCAAACACCACTTAATTGCCTTATAAGAAACATCTCCACAGACTGAAGGAGTTCAGCTAATGGAGTCTCGGAAAATTGCCAGTTCATAATCTCCATCTCTTGAGAGCTAAGATAAACACTGAGGTCAATTGCAAAGTGACTGTTTGCCCAAACCCCGAAGCCTAAAGTCAGCTGAAAGCCTGAGCCGGTGTTTTCTGTGCCAGTTCTTATCGTCTTTACTAAATCCACAAAACTAAATGACTCAAATTTAATGCAGTCATCAGGAGAGGGTGAGGTCATGGGGCAGATGTAAATCAAGAATTCTGAACCCCAGAGGCCGCTCTGAAGGATCACAGAACTTCAGTGCCTTGAAACCTCTCGGATGGGGAGGACCCTTGCATGCAACTCAGGGGGCAGTGGAAGAAACCAATTCAGTGGAAAAATCACTCTGGTTTTCCATCAGTTCATGAAGTGAAGTATAGGAGTGCATAAGGAACCCGTTACCTTTGGGCTTTGCCTGGGTGCTTTTCTCACCCAAGAAGAGATGAGACATCAGGTCTTTTTCAGACTGCTCATTAAACGTGACCTCATAGGTGCTTTGAATACCAAGCCTATAAGCAAGTCACTTCTGACAGCTTCTAAGGAACTGCATTCTCATCTCAAATTTCACCCATTTATTATATCTGAAATACTACTGAATGCCCTATTAGTTTCTTAGGATTGTTGTAAGAAAATATTGTAAACTGGAAGTCATGAAACAATAGAAAATTCTTTGCTCTCTTAATTTTGGAAGTTAGGAGTCTGAAATCGAGGGCTTGGCAGGGCCACACTCCCTCCAGAGGATTCAGGGAAAGACCTTTTCTTCTCCTTGGAATGTACAGTGGTTCATCCAAATCTTCCTTGGCCTGTGGCTGCCTGACTCTAGCCTCCGCCTCCGTCTTCCCAGGGCCACCTTCTCTCTGTGTGTGCCACATTTCCCTCTTACTATGAGGACACCTGTGCTAATGGACTAAGCCTGCCCTAATGGCCACATCTCGGTTTAATTATATCTGAAAAGATCCGACATCCACCTAAGGGCATATTCATAAGTTCTGCAAGTTAGGACCTCGGGAGACATAGTGTAACCCATAATGGTTGGAAAGTTACAGGTCTGAAATTACAGATCATCACTGAGCCCCCCAGGTCTGAAATTACAGATCATCACTGAGCCCCCCTGGAACCAGCCAGGTCAGTGGCTGCAGATTAAAGGGAACAGATCCCCAGGGAAGAGGGTCCACCAAGATGGGAGCAACATGGCAACTCAATGACACCAGGATCAGGGGAGACACTGTGTGTGTGTGTGTATATCCCATCAGGGTAGATTTGGTGTACAGAGTGTAGGTTGAACGGTATCAGGCTGCTCTGGGCCTCCCTGGCAAGTCCTTCTGTGATGCCAACAGCCAGCTATAGGCTAAAGAACAACTAACAAGTCATCATGCCCCACACCCCAGGCTGCATAGCTGCCAAGCCCTGGGAAAGAGAACAGGACAACCGGTCCCAAGGCCCAATGAGCACAGTGAATGGCTTTGGCTTCCAAAGCTGATCACGGAACTGGCACCCACATATGAGCCCCAGTTGGCTTTGAACAGTCAGTGCAATCGCCCAGACTAAATATGCCTTGCCTGGCCCTGCTTAAATATTTGGACAGGCACAGAGCACGCGAGCAAAGGCCGTGAGTGGGTGAGGGGGTTTCAGCCTGGGTGAGACTGAAGGGACTTGACATGTTATTGAATGGAGGGCTGCAGAAGGTGAAGCCAGGGCTGCTACACATTCCAGGAATGCGGACGGAGCACTCTCACTGTGTATCTGAGGCTGACAGGGTCTGACAGTCCCCATCTGGGAACAATAATCGCGAGCTGCAGGCCAGGCGTGCAGAGGCTATGCTGCCTCCCTGCAGCCTCTGCTTCTTTTACTTTGCTCTGTGCAGTGTGGGCTGTGGGATGGGGCGGCGGAGAGAGCAGTGTGCATCCCGCTCTCCCCCCCCGCCCCCCGCAGAGTCTGGACTCCTGGAGAAGCAGGACTGGGCCGGCCTCTTGAATGCCTGCCATTCCAGGAGCAGCGGGCTGAGGACAGAGCCCATCTGCCCCCCTGGGAGAGCAGAGTGGAATGCCTCGGCTAGGCAATTTGGGATGCCAACTGATCACCCAGCCAGCTGCCGGAGCTCCTAGCACAAGGCAGCAGGGAGGCCAGCGCTGGCAAGGTGTTGATGTCATGTTTAATACCGCAGGCTTTCTTTGTGTGTGGGGGGGGAGGGGGCTTTCATCTGTGAAGTTCAAAGCACCGTTCACAGACTACCTCCGCTAATCCTCACTCTGATCTGAATTTTGTCATGAACTAAACTGATTATGGGAATCTGGCGAATCGGGCAAGACTAGCCCCTCCAACAGCCTTCTGAATGCTTTGCTGCCACACGGGGTGTCAGGCATGGGTGAGGGGTCATTTGTGGTCTAGACAGTTTAGGAGCAGGAAGGAACTTCAGAGACCACATCACATAGTGTGGAATTATCCTGTTTTAGGAGCATGACACCGACAGGTAGCAAAGGTACAAGGACGTGCCTGTGACTTCCAATCTGTTTTCTGAGACTCACATGACACTGATGGCCTCCTGGTCATCTCCACAGCCCTTCAAACACACCTGCCCAGATGCACGCTTGGCATCTCTTGACCCTCTCCATCCTATGGATTGCTGGGGCTCCTCCCAGGCACTCTGACCAGTCTCTTCTGGCCTTGCTTCTTTCCACAGGGACTTGCTTACCAGACTCCACACCAGCCGTGCTCCTGTCCACCACCTCAGGACCCCTGATCAGTAACTCTGGGCTTCTTGTGGGGCCCTTGAAGGCATAAGTTGATCAGTCCCCTGGGACTGGCTCCTTGTGGTTCTGGGGGAGGGACTGGCTTTGACCGCTTGGTGCCAAAGTCCCAGGTTCTGGCTTGTGACCCTGTGCTGTCCAGCTCCGTGACATATCACTATCCAGAATTTTGAAGTGAGGAACCAGCCATCATGCTTGGTTCCCTCCTGCTGTCCGAAGCAGATCCTCACCAAACAGCCCCCAAGTTCCTTTGATTCCACTTCCAGGACAGCCCTTGTCACCCATCCTTTCCATCCAAACTGCTGTTCTCTCATCCATGATGTGCCTTGGAGCAGAAAGATCTTCCTTCCTCTGATCTTGTGACTTCTCAGTTATTTACAACTTGAATAACCTCTACTTGACCTTCAGAGCCTAACTTGGAGGTCAAGGACCTGCCAGGCCTCTCAGCTCTGCACCACCATCATATGCACTTCCTAGGCTGTGAGCTCCGTGAGCTGAGACACTGCCTGGGTTGGCTCCTGGCGCCACTACACCTAGCACAGTATGTTGGACAGACTGGGTGTTTAGCAAACATGTACTGACTGCATAAAACATCCAGACAGACTGTCATGGCTAGGACCAAACCTTACTCTACTAGTCCAAGCCAAACTTGAGCAGACTGGCCTGGTAATTTCTTGGGCCCCCAATCTTTCAAAAATGTTTAGACATTGTCACAAAGCTGAAGAGCCTTGAAAACATAGCAACATGACACTAATTCTATCTGACAGAATTCTCCTGTGGCTGAGGATGGTACAGCATGCAGAGGGAGCAACCTTCCCCAACATGTGGATTATTTGTATCCCAAGAGGCAGGCACTGCACTGTGTTGGCCAGGCTTGGCCAGAGCAGAGCAGTGCAGGAGCTGCAGCGGAGGGAGGCTGTGCTGCTCTGACTTTCCCCACCCTGCCCTTCCAGTCACTGCCTGCAGGCTCTATACACAGCAGTCTTCTCTGCAGCCAGGTGTGGCTGTGTGACTGCGCTATTGCCATGGAAATCTAGAAAAGGCTGTGTAGAGGATCAAGCATGGAAACCTTTTTGCCCTTCCTTAGTTCTGCCTTCTGGTGCCCTGGAATGTGAATGCCATGGCTCCAGCTTGAGCATCATAAGTTGACCCCAAAAGATGGCAGCAAGAAACAGGGGTGGTGCACAAGAGGGATGAAAGGAGCCTGGGCCCCCGAGGCACCTGTGGAACCACTATAGCCCCTCTACTGTGTGTGTGTGTGTGCGTGTGTGTGTGTGTGTGTAAGAGAGAGGGTAAACCTATTTTTGAAGGTCCCACAAACAGTTCTCTTATGCTGGCAACTAAATGCAGCTCCTTACCGGGTCAGGGGCCAGATACCTAACTTAGCGTGAGGCTCTCTGTCCCTCAGCTGGGTCTGCTTCTGGCACTGGGCCTGGGCCTCTCCTCCTGTTTCTTTCTTCCCTTGCTGGTATAGTTCCAGTATCCAAAACCTCCTGAGAGTTCCTCCCATAAGATGTACCCAGTGCTGCCAAAGCAGTGGCCAGTGGGAGAATCCAAACTTAAGCAAGATCCCACAGATGTTGTAAGCAGAGACTTCCTTAGATGTTTAGGCCCTGGTTTTTGTCAGGGAATTTGTTTCCAGGAATAAGTTGATGAAATACAATAGTGTCCTGGAGATTGTAGGTCCGAACTTCTACAGTCTACAGTGTTCTGAGCACTTTGCATAGCTCTGCTAGGGAGTCAGGACACAAGGCAGAGTGGAGGAACCCAATCCAAAAATGGGCATCGGAGATGAATACACATTTCACAGATGAAGAAATACAAATGGCAAATGAATATATGAAAAATTTTCAACATCACTGATTATTGGAAAAATGAAAATTAAAACAACACTGAGTTTCCATCTCACTCCAGAAAGAATGGCTATCACCAAGAAGTCAACCAATAATAAATGCTAGAGGGGCCATGGGGAAAAAGGAACCTCCTCCACTGTTGGTGGGAGTGCAGTGGTACAAACACTGTGTAAATCAGTGTGACATTCTTCAAAAAGCTAGGACTGGAAGTCCCATTAAACTCAGCATTTTCTTTTTTTGGATTTTTTTTTTTTCAGAAGACCTGAAGACAGACCACTGTGTTATATGTATACCCATGTTTACAGCAGCACAGTTTATCATAGCAAAATTCTGGAAACAACCCAAATGCCTATCTACTGAGGAATGCACAAAAACAAGGTAGTATTTTCATGCAATGGAGTATTACTCAGCTATAGAAGAAGATAAACTCGAGGCTTTGATAGGTAAATGGTGTACCTGGAGGCTATACTCATGAGTGAAATGAATCAGACCTGCATGTGTAAACATTGTATTGTCTCCCTAATGTTAGAAACTGAAAGAACATATTAAATCCCACAAGTACAACAGATGCTGTGAGATAGAAAGGAACTGTTCAAAAGGAAAGAACAACTGTGATGAGGGGAAGGAGAAAAGAAAAAAAGAAGGAAAGGGGCACCATCCGCACATGCACAGGGTATCCTGGGTGATCACACTGCTAGCTTCTGCTGGTCTACCGAAAGAAACAGTTGTTGTCTAAAATATTTTTCTGTTCAATTTTTTGATCAATTTTGTGGCTTATATCTGGTATTCTGAACAACTAAATTGAAAGCAACAATATGCAATAGAACAGCCATTGTTGAATTCTTAGCATTTTATTTCTGAAATTTTTTTGGGGGGGGCGGGGAGATAGCTCAGAATAAACACTTTCCTGGCAATTCCAAGAGCGTGGCTTCAATCCCCAGTTCTGCAAAATAAATAAATAAATAAATAAATAAATAAATAAATAAATAAATAAATAAATTGTTTTACAATTCTTTTCCTTTTTTAAAATTTGTTAAAGAGCACAAAATAGTGCTAGAAAAACAAAGAAAACAAAAACAAACAAACAAACAAAAACCAGCATTAGAGGGCTGGCCAGATAGCTTAGCAAACTAAAGCACCTTGTTAGGCAGATACAGGGGCTGGGGTTCGACCCCAGCATGCTGTGCTGGCCCTACCCCCCAAGTGGCACACTGAAATGGCAATTGAGACTGGGCGTGGTGCTGTGCACCTATAATCCCAGAGTTTGGGAGGCTGAAAACAGGAGGATCACCACAAGTCCAATCTGTGTAGTGAGACCCTGTAGACCCTTCACTAAATGCATTAAAAAAAAAACAACATTAGAAACGAAACAAAATTTCACTAAACAAAGTAATAAGAATTCAACAATGGTCGCTGTACTGCATAATGCTATATGCAAGTTAGTTGTTCAGGTAACCAGATATAAATGTACAAGACTGAGTTAAAGAAAAAAATACAAAACAGTAACAGAAAAGTTGTACAAAATTCAAAAGAATAAAAAGAAAACAATTTTAAG
>PVKA01000890.1:57335-169347 GCA_004027165.1 Ctenomys sociabilis
TACCTTTTGGATTTTTTTTTTTTTTTTTTTCGGAACCGGGGATTGAACTCAGGCTCTTGTGCTTACCAGGCAAGTGCTTATTCTACTGAGCCATGTCCCTGGCACCTTTCAGATTTTAATCACTATTTTAGGCTCTCATACTAGTGAGATAGTGTTTAATGAAATTTTGTAGTTTCTAATGTCGTACTTTTACTATTTTTATTTTCCTTAATAAATAAAAATAAAGTGAGCCTTTTAATCTTAATAAAAAAACAAAGAGACATACTCCTTCCTGTGGGAGGAGGGCCCAGCAGAAGAAGTGCAAAGGGCGACTTTCCTAGGACAGCCTCCCACCCACCCCGGGTGCCAGTGTCCTTTTCCCCATCGTGTGACCCTCTCATCAATGACTGTGGACCCTGACTGTGGACTCGAGCTCCACCTTGGAGCCAGAAACGGGGTGCTGGCCACCAGTCAGGCGCGACAGCGTGTGGGCTTCCAGGCTTGGGGGCTGGGCAGCTGCCCGAGGTCGTCAAGCCAGGTGGCACTGGCTTCATGTGGTAAGATCTGTGTTACAAGCATGCCACAGTAGATAACTCACTTCGTGATGTGTCTCTTTCTCTGTGCTTTACACACATCGCCTTCTTCAGTCCCAGAACAACGTGAGCTCCGCTACACACCTGAGGGGACTGAGGCACATACCAGGAAAATGTTCATGGCCTTGCTCAGGGGCACAACCGTTCAGCCTCCTGTTCTTTACTGCAGCTCAAGGGCTTTAGAAATGGTTTCCAAGCTCAGGTGTCCCTTCGGAAAGGACACTGCTTTTTTTTTTTTTTTTTTTATTGTCCTCCTAGAAGGCGTGCTGCCTTCTGCCTGTGACCAGAGCAGGCAGGCCCCAGTGACAGGCTACTGTCACTTGTGAGGGGGACAGGGTCCAGCAGCAGAAGCAGCCTCACCTTCCTCCTCTCCCTGTCTGTCTTTTTACCTCCCAGCCAGGGTGAGCCTCGCGGGCAGCCCAGCAGATGACACGTGCAGTGGGTGGTAGGAATAGACGGCCTGGCAATCTCAACATCGGGACAGCTGAAGAAGCTGTAGCAGCAGGTACGGTGATTAAAAGCCGGATCTTACTTTTATGAAGAGGACCTTGTTTGAAACCTAAGATGGGTACAGGTGAGCTTGACTGACAGCAGGGCTGTGGGGACTCGTAAGACCTCTTGTCAGCTGTCCACCCTGGATTCTCTTCCTTAAAAATGCTCTGTTTGTTTCAGTAGTAGAGATTGAACCCAGCCTCACAAAAGCCAGGTCAGTGCAATACCACTGAGCCACACCTCCAGCCTCCCCACCGCAGTCCTTTTGTTTAAAAATGGAGTCCAGTTCTCCCTGCACTGCTCTGGTTGGCCTAGAGATTTTAATTCCTCCCAATTCAGCCTCAAGAGTTTTGGGGATTTTAGGCATGCACCACCGTGTCAAGCAAAAAAGATGTTTTTTTTTTTTTTTTTCGTACCAGTATCGTTTGAATCTCAGATCTGTGAAATAGAATCTGATGTCTCAAGGCTGGGGGCTTCTGGGAAGGAGGACGCTGCCAGGGAAGGCAACACGGCGCACGCGCGCTTTGGCAGCACGTATGGCAGGCAGCGCAGCACATTCTCTGAGGGCATAGAGGGATCCTGCCTGCGCCATTGGGAAGGCAGCCCGCGGCGCTCGCGCTCCCCCTCCCTCCCTCCCTTCTTCCTTCCCTCCCTCCCTCCCTCCCTCTGCTCTACACCCTGCATGCGACTTCCTATCTTCCAGTGAGACTTTCTATTTATAGCTCCCACCTCATGCCCCATCGTCACCTTGTCCTTTCTGCTTGGATGAGAGCAGTGGGCACCATGAATGCAATAGGTCCAAAATGGAATTTCTTTGTTTTATTTTAGTTTTAATATCTAATACTGATATTTTATTAATCTATGTCTAATGATGTTCATTTGTGGGCAAAATGGAACTTGGGGTCATCCTCATGAGAACGTCTCACCTCATTTCATTTCGGGTAACTGTCTTTCTTAACTTTATGCCCCAAGACTTCGAACCATGCCTGACTTCTTTCTGTCCTAGGCAACATTTGTGCTCTCACGAAATCCTGTGGGCTCAACTTTCGCAGTATTTCTTCATCTTCGCTGCCACTGCCCTATTCTGAACACTGTCTTTTCTTCTGGGTCCATGCAATAGCTTCATCCACGGCCTCCCACCTCACTCATGGCCTCACAGCTCTACTTGCAAGACAGCGGCCTCCTAAATAAAACTGAGGTCATGCTGGACCTGCGGTGCTTGCCATTCATCCTGGGACTCTTGGAGGCCGCGGCAGGAGGATTCTCAGTTTGAACTCAGCACAGGCAATTTGGAGTCCTGGGTTCAATCCCCAGGACTGAAAAGAATGGTGAAATCAAATCAATCCTTTGCTCAGAGCTTTTTAGTGGTAAATTGGTAGGGATCTCTAGAGGAACAGGAGCAATAGGAATACATACATGGATTTATTAGACTAGTTTATAGATCAGAAGCATTAGTCTCTTAATGGCTGGAGAACCAAAGAAACAGGACCAGCTCCATCTAAGAAGCTAGCACCCTCAGAACAAAAGTTCTGAGGTGTGGCCCCAGCCTAAGCCTGACAGCCTGAACCTCCCTGGGGAGTTGCTGGTGAGTGTGTGATCAGAGGCTGAAGAATCAGCAATCTAATGCCAGGGTAGGGATGGCTCAACAGTGAGAAGCACACGTGGGAAGCTCAGCTGCACACTGCAGGCAAGCATCCTACTTCTGCTTTGGGCTGCTGCTGGGCCCCAGAGTATTGGACAGGACCTCCCACGTTCAGTTCAACACATCCAAGATAGCTCAGGGGACTAAAGCACCTGCTTATGGACCGGGTTCAATCTCCAGGTGTGCTGTGCAAGCCCCACCCCAAGGATGTGCTGAGACAGCCAATGAGACTGGTTGTGGTGGTGGGCACCTGTAATCACAGCGCTTGGGAGGCTGAAACCAGAAAGATCACTATGAGTCTGATCTGTGTAGTGAGACACTATAGTCCCTGTACTAAATACATAAAGAAAGAGACATATCCAGAAGCGAGACACCTAGACACTTTCTAGATGTCCCTCAATTCAGACAGATGACAACCGAGAGAAATCATGACAAGTGTCTCTTTAGTTCTTGTAAGGAAGCTACAGTGCTGCGTATCAGTGCCTGCATGATTTGTTTCCTTGCTTCCCCACTGCACTGCAGAGTGGCCTGTCTTTTACTGTCCCCCATCCCCATCCCTTCCTTCCTTATTCTTTTTCCTTTTTGCACATTACACCTCTACTGTGGCCTTCCTTTGCAGTTGCCATCTTTCCTTCTTGACACTTGCTTGTCTCTCCATCCTGCCCCCTACACAAAGCGCTGGACATTTCACCAGAGTTTCTCAAAAGCCTCCTCCTCAGTGAAGCCTTCCTGACGTTCTCTACAGTTTTGCATCTACCAGGACTTTGTCTTCCTTCCTCCTGAGGCAGACATGGTTGCTGCTGCTCCAGGTCCTTAAAGGCCAATGCATGCGTTCCCGTGGCTGCTGTGTGGCCTGCTCCTGATGAGCAGGGAAGTCATGTTTCCTTCCTTGTCCACCCAGGGCAGCCACTATGGATGCTTTGAAGATGAGGAGACAAAGCTGGCTCCTTTTCTTCTGATGGGAAGAATTTTGCAGCTCTGTCTGAAAATTTCAGTCTCCTGTGGATCAAGCCTAAGAATACACATTGCCAGACTTTTCCCCATTTACCTCTAGGGTACCCAATCTAAGACTTTTCTGTTGTTTTTTTCTAACGTACTACACAGTACTTATCTTTGTCCATAACAACCACAAAACTGTCAGTCCCTGTGTTGTATTCACCACTGCCTCCTCAGCTCTCGGAATGATACCAGCATATAGTAGGTGCTCAATAAATACATGTTTCAAGATGACTAAGTCCTCACACAGCTACAAATCCTGGGACTTGCACAGACATGCTCAAGGTTATTTTGGGTTCAGTGTCAAGGGGCGTCTCTCTTCAGGATGCTTAAAGAGCTAGAGATGTGGACTAAAACAAGTCAGGTAGAGCCTGAGCCTTGGGGGTCCTGCGCTGTTGACTGGTCAGCATGCTAGCTGTCTTCTCTGGGCCTGGTTTCTGGTCTGTAAATGATTTTTGGTTTTAACCCCAGCTGTCTCGTAGCACTGCCTTTTCCATGCCAGCCCCTCAGCTTGTATCCTAAGAGCTTGAGAGTTGTTGAATCACTGTGTCCAGTGGATACTAACACACACCATCCTTATAGGGAAGAAACTCCTAATGTGTGTGATGTGCTGAGTTTGCATTTACCACCCTGGAGAATGGACACAAAGTCTGGGAGGTGAAGAGTAGAAAGCTTATTAAGAGAGCTCTTCTGGGAGGCAACAATCCCAAAAGAGGCCTGCTGCTGAGCTTTTTGTCTAAGGTTGTTATTATTATTATTATTTTTTTTTTTTGTGGTACTGGGGATTGAACTCAGGACCTTGTGCTTGCCAGGCAAGTGCTTATTTTACGGAACCAAATCCCTGGTGCCTAAGGCGTTTTTATACAGCAAAATCACCTGCCTAGTCCCTTAGGTCAAATTCTAAGTCAGGATTATGGGTACAGTCACTTAGTTATTACTGATCCATTGGGAAAACAAGACAGAGAACAAAGCATTTCTGGAAGGTATAGGAACGACGGTCATCTGTCCATGTGTTTATCATGTTGTTTCTATGTGTTTGTTATATTTCAGGCTTACTGGACCAGATAATGCTGGTTACAGAAGGGCTTGTGGTTATGTTTGGGAGCTTCACAGGCCTAGCCACTGTGACTCCTTCTTGGGGCCTCATTTCTGTCACCTCAGCTCTTGACCACAGCCCTGGTTTGCCTTGTCTCTGCTGTATTTGGGCCTGATTACTTTCCAACTGCCTATCAATCTTTACCTGGCATAGTACCTGTGGGATACTATTGCTGCACACCGTTTTACAGAAGAGGAAAGAGAAAGGGAAAGGCTTTGAGCAACTTGTCCAAGATTGCAGAATTGGTCATCTCATGGTGGTGCTGGGATTTGAGCCCTGTCTCCTCACTTCAGCTTACCTGAGGCACAAGAAAAACTCCCGAAGGATCCTGGGTGCTCTCCCCTCCCAGTACTAACCAGGCCTGGTCTTGCTTAGCCTCCAAGATCAGCTGAGGGTGGCTCATGGTGGCACAGCGGCAGATATTCTACATTTGGAACAGCACAGAGAGGATGAGCATGGCTCCTGCTCCATGCGCAAGGAAATGGGTTTCCACTTGTGCTAGCCAGAGGACCCGGCTGAAGGTGCCAGCGTACCACTCTTGTGAGTGCATACCAGAAACCCCAAGGGTCTGTGTCATGCCTGACGGAACTGCAGATGGATAAAGCTCCTCTTCCTCTCCAGGAGAAACTTTCTCCTTCTTTTTATTCTGTCTAGGCTCCATACCTGTTGGTTGGTGTCGCCCACACCCTTGATGGTGGGTCTTCCCACCTCAGTTTGAGACTTGTGTGCCAGCCATCCACAGACACACCCAGAGTGGTGCTCCACTAATCTGTTAGGCATGTTAGTCCATTCAAGTCAACCTCATAATCAGTGATCACACTGGGGCCACTTGAGGTCCTCATGACCCAGCAGCTCACAGGCAGTGATCCAGGAGAGAACAAAATAGGTGTTGCCTTGTCTTTTTTTTTTTTTTTTGACGGAACCAGGGATTGAACTCGGGTCCTTGCCCTTGTGTTGCCTTGTCTTTTATGCTGCTCTTTCTTTTTTTTTTTTTTTTTTTGCTTTTTTTTTTTTTTTTCCTTTTAGCGGAACCAGGGATTGAACTCAGACCCTTGCGCTTGCCAGGGAAGTGATTATTCCACTGAGCCATCTTCCAAGCAAAACCACAGTTTTTTGTTTTGTTTTTTTGGTGGTACCAGGGATTGAACTCAGGACCTTGCATTTGTCAGGCAAGCACTTATTCCACTGAACTATCTCCCTGACCATATGCTGCTCTTTCTATAATTTCTTTTCGGTATAAAGCTGTCAACACCTTTATACCGAAGGGTGAGGTTCACCAGGTCTTAGAAACCAGTTTCCACATTCCTCAACAGCTTGGCTAGGAGGAGAAAAAAGATACTGCAACGCCAAAGCAAAGCAAAGGGAAGCAACACACACCCCGCCCCCGATATCTATGTGAGACAATAAACAGATGCAAGTTGTTTTGGTAGCAATTGGTTAGAGTTAACAGCTTGCTCATCACCTTCTGCTCTCATAAAATTCACCAGACAAATCCCCACTGTACTTCTGCACCAAGGGGAATTTGCTCCATTCCTCAGCTCTCATCAACAGCTCCACTCCCCACTCTCCCGACCCATCCCCCACTGTCCTCATAAAATTTCTCACCATCCCCTTCCTTGTTTTCTTCTTGCAACTAAATGGCTTAAGTTTGTCACTTGTGCCCAGCTGTTAACAGGTCTTAAAAGGGAAGAACTCTACATTTTTTCCCTGCCACTCTAGGTAGAGGCAGAAAGCGGGCTAACCCATGGTAAACTGCAATAATTTGTACTGTAATTTCTAACATTAATTCAACATTTTATAGTTTATGAAATAATTTTGTTTCATCAAGTAGAAAAATCCTATCCTCCTAATGGAATCAAAGCTGTGCTCATTCTAAGATGCTGCTGAAATTGCATGAAGTTCAGATCCTAAGCACACTCCGAGGGACCAGGTTTATCACCTAGATGCCTAGATGGAGTTTTTAGTTCTCTAACATCTTAAAAAAAATCTAACATCCTGCCTGCAACACTGAGAATCTGTTACTTGCAAGGTGGGCAGTACACATTCATTCATTCATTCGTTCATCTCTAGTCAACAACTCTAAAGAGCTCTTAGACCCTCCTAGTGTGCCAGGTTCTAGGTTGCATCAATGAATTAGACT
The DNA here is from genome assembly GCA_004027165.1 of Ctenomys sociabilis. Lineage (NCBI taxonomy): Eukaryota > Metazoa > Chordata > Mammalia > Rodentia > Ctenomyidae > Ctenomys > Ctenomys sociabilis. The sequence goes on from PVKA01000890.1 coordinate 64,274, forward strand.
CTACTCCTAGCATCATGGAAGTGTGAAGTTTTCAGGACTGTGGGAGAGTTGGGGGAAGGCAAAAGAAATGTTAATAATTACATAAATATTTCATTCTGTGTCTTCTGATAGTTGCAAAGGAAGGAGCACAGGGAGCTAGGAGATTATTTTGTGAAATGTCTGACCTACCTGACTACTGCCCCATCTTGCTCTGGACCAGGTGAAGAGTGAGCCCTGCACTCAGTTTGTCACTCTGAGGCCAGCTGGATTTCTGCATGCTTTTGCCAGTGGGAGTTCCTTCAGGAGACTAGGGGAGGACCCAGGGGCCCAGATTCTTCGTCCCCACCCTTCCTGCCTCGAACTGCATCCTCTCCTCTGCTCCTCCTTGCCCCAGCTCCCACTGGGAAGGTCTTCATGGCTCTGCTGAGCCTATTGTTTTTCTAGGTTTTTCATTTGGCTTCTCATTTCTGCTATCACCCAAGTAATACATTTCCTAGAACAAACTCCTTGTGTTAAGTACAGTAGTTTCTGTTCTTGGACTCAGGCTGATGCGGTGACCCCTTTGTGTGTTTAAACCGCAGCACTGTAGTGCCTGCTCCTGTCACATGGCTGGCTGTGGCGCTGCTGGTCATGGCAGAAGTATGCAACCCAGTGCTAGAGGCACACTGGCTGAAAGCACTGAGTAGAAAGGACTACAGGGGGACAGGGACAGGGACTAGAAGAGCTTTGTGAATCTGTGCAATTTTTTTTTTTTTTTTTTTTTTTTTTTTTTTTTTTTTTTTTTTTTTTTTTTTTTTTTTTTTTTTTTTTTTGTGCACTTTTGAGATAGGGAAGCTAACCTGGAATCTCAAATTGCCTGACTCTGAGCCCATTTCCCTTCGGAGCTTACCTGTCACCTGCAGCGTTCCACCCATTACCTAATATCATGCAGTCATTCTACTCTGAGTTCCCCGGGTTCATGGTCACTCTAGCAAGAAGTGTTTATCTGCCTACCCTGCAATCCATTGCAGCCAGCGTGGAAGCATTATGGTTTCTGTAGTGTCCTGGGTGGGGGGAGGGAAACAGCGTGGACCACTATTTAAGCATAAAGGACCCCTCAAAGCCAGACCCCAAGTCCAGGAGTCAGTTAGAAGTGTGATCAGAAAGTAAATGGGGGCTGGGATGGATGAGCAGGAAGTATCAGCTGCCAGGGCCCTGAAATGTCCCCACCAGGAGGAGTTACTCAGCTTATCTCACCCATGGAGTAGATAGGAAGTTTGATGACTTATGTCACAGAAAACCTTCGGGACGTGTCAGTGAGAGACAGACAGCTTTATTAGGCAGAATTATAAAAGTACACACTCAGAGAAAACTGAGTGTGGGCTCAAAGGAGAGGTACACTGTGGTCTAAGGCTGGGGGTATTTATGTGTATTCCAGGTGTGGGACGCATATTCTCAGTGTCTGCCACTTTGCCAATTAGTGGGAGGGATGCATATTATTTGCATGTGTTTGAAGTGCAGGGATACAATAACCAGCTAGTAGTACTGTTTCCTCTAGGGTGGGAGGCTGTGGAATTCATGAATTTATAGCATCAGAAGAAAGAACAGGTTCAATTTACAAGTGAAAACTGTGGGCCCAAGTTATAGGCTTATTGTGTCCTTAAGACTATTAAGGATTTTTTTTTAAAGTGACCTATCTGGATGGGGAAAAGGGGCATTTTGGGTAACTTTGATTGTGTCCTAAAGTGGCAGTTTCTTTAGAAGTACAGCTTTAAAATTCTAATTTTTCTTTGTCTGCTTTCTCTCTATCTTTACTGCTTCCTTCCTCTGGAGGGGGTGACAGTCCTAGCAGTCCTAGCACTGTCTGCTCCAGCAGCAAAACCACTTTCTGGTCAGTTGCCCACTGTGCCAAGCAGGAGTGAGGTGGGAACCGTGTGCTGTGCTCTCTGGCTCTGGAATTGCCGCTGAGCCCAAGGCGAGATAAGGAGCAGTCAGCAGTTCCTAGCGGATACAACTGTTTCTCTCATCTAGCCCTCCACTGTGAAAGCCTGACCTCCTCAGGAATGGCAGCCAGAAAAATCCACGCTCCTCATAATCCTGCAATTTCCCACTAATCAGATGTCTAGACAAGAATAGTCTCTTTCCCTTTCCTGTTTGCAAATCTGCCTTGACAGGTCATATCCTCCAACAACGCCATTAAAATGTTCTTTATTTGCTCTGTGAGCCTTCGGAGACTTGGTTGCTGGAAATGCTATCAGCTCCTGGATCAACTCAATTCCCTGCAAATCACGCTTTGATATTCCTCTGCTTAGATTTCATTCTCTTGGGAGGAGCTCTGTTAACAAGGCAATTAGTGCCACTTTGAATAGAGTAGAGTACTGTGGGTTTTTGGCCAGATGGCCCAGCGGCCAAACTTGATTGAGGGTTATGGTGACTTTGGAGAAAAAGCCATTCTCTCTGTAGCCGGGGACTGCTTAGACAATACAATGTGCTTCTGTAACTCGGTGAAGAAAATAGAGTGAGGAGAGTCCATTAGAAACCAGGAGAGACTATTGTTGGACTTCTCCCTTTTTGTAGGCTAAGTCTTTCTAGCAATGGCTGCAAAATTCCATCATGGAGACTTTGTTTTGTACCAGAAACTGAATTCAGGCTTTCTCTTCCTGTGAGTGGCCTGAGGGGACCTGGTGAAAATGGTTTGCTACTCTCTTGACCCAGAAAACGCCACAAAATTGTGCAAATCAAGAGGCTCAAATCTTTACATTCACTTTAAAAACATGTGTGAAACTGCCTAGGCCATCAAGGGTATGCATATTGGAAAGGCCACCAAGTATCTGAAGGCTGTCACATGAAAGAAGCCATGTGTGCCATTCCGGCGTAATAATGGTGGAGTTGGTAGGTGTGCCCAGGCCAAACGGGCTGGACGCAAGGTTGGTGGCCCAAAAAGAGTGCTGAATTTCTGCTGCACATGCTTAAAAATGCAGAGAGTAATGATGAACTTAGGGATTTAGATGTAGATTCTCTGGTTATTGAACATATCCAGGTGAACAAAGCACCCAAGATGTGCCGCCGTACTTACAGAGCTCATGGCTGGATTAACCCTGCCATATTGAAATGATCCTTACTGGAAAGGAATGAATTGTCCCTAAACCAGAGGAGGAAGTTGCACGGAAGAAAAAGATATCCCTGAAGAAACAAAAACTTATGGCACGGGACTAAATTAAGCATAAAATAAATGAAATTAAAAAAAAAGAAAGAAATTGAACTCAGGACCTTGAGCTTGTCAGGCAGGTGCTACTCTGCTGAGCTATAGCCCTGGTCCTACATCATGGAGATATAAAGCAAGATGTAATTTATATGTTTTCAAATTAGCGCTGGAATGAGGGAGATTGAAGGCTGCCAGAGAATAAAAACATCAGTTCTTACTCACAGGGCTGAGGAAACTGGACTCTGGTAGAACGCTCACCACATCTACTTCTCTCTTAATCTCACCTAATCCACATTTATATACATCATGGGGAGCTGGACTTGGCAATGGCAGGCCAAGGATGGGGTCACTTTCGTGGAGGAAGAGAGCCAAAGCAGCTCCCCTCCACACTAACAAGACGTGCATCGATGTGGTACAGAGGTATGTGCCTCCCCAAAGTCTGACTCTCTGCAGTTTCAGATCTTCAAGGTCAGATGAGGCCTGACAATATTAAATGAAAAATTCCAGAAGTGAGCAATTCAAAAGTTTTAAGTACCCAGCATGCTGTGCCAGCCCCACCCCCTGGGACATGCTGAGACAGCAATTAAGACTGGGCATGGTGGCACACCTGTAATCCCAGCACTTGGGAGGCTGGAAACAGGAAGATGACCATAAGTCCAAGTTGTGTAGTGAGACCCTGTATAGCCTGTACTAAATACATAAAAAAGTTTTAAATAACTTTTCTCATAATATGTTGTTATAACTGTGCTATTTCATTGTTGCTGTTGTTAATCACTTTCCATACCTACTTTGTACATTAATCTTTATTGCAGGCATGAAAATATAGGAAAAACATAGCATTAGGATCAGAGCATTCATGGGAGAGTCTTAAAATATATGTGCCACTTCTTATGGAGGACTACTGTAAACATTGTATACTGGTCTGCGCTGAAAAAACAAGTTATCAACAAAACCCCAAAATTTGCAAAGATAAGATTGCTTCTCAGCCCCTACTGACCCTGATCTTTCTTCTCAGCTCCACTGGCTGGGGTCACAGAGTGACTCATTTACCCAGGCTCCCGCTCAGGGACTGGAGGGCAGTTTGTTCCCTTTGCCTGGGCTGCTGTCGTCCCTGCTGCTGTTCCTTTTCCCTAGTAGTCTCATCTAAGTCGGAGAACCCTTCATGAGGAGGCCGAGGCACAGCTTCTTGGTTCCTAAGGCGACCAGGCTATCGCGAGTGACTGAGGAGCACCTTGCTGCGGGCTATCTCGGGCTTCACCCCCCAAGTGCGCCAGAGAGGAATCCAGAACGCCCGAGTCCTGAGTGCTGGCTTCCTCTGTGGGTCACACAGAAGCTTCTCAAATTTGCAAATACATTTGTGTGACCTTCAGGCTAGTTTAGAAACTATCTCAAGAAGTTCTATTTTGGACATGTACATTATAGACAGGTTATGGTCTGCATTCAAATTTAGACATCAGCCTTTTTTTTCTGGTCTTTGGGAACACAAAGAACAAGCCTTTATATTTACACAGTCATTAATCTCACTTTCTGATTTAGCCTTTTATTTTTAAGCTGCTCTCAAAAACCATTTAATTTTAGCACCACAATGTGGATGAATCTAGAAAATTGTCCTCCTCCTCACACAACTGGCTTTGAACTGCAGTAATATCCTGCGTAAACAAGGGCGGCATGCGCAAATATTGTTCACAGATTAAATGATAACACGAGTGCCCAGCTACTTCTCAGTCTCTCTCCAGAACAAGAAACGCCTTTTCCTCAAAGTGAAGATTTTACCCCAAATTTTGAATGTTGGTAGACTTGTTTGAAGCATCCCAAAGGTCACTGGCAAGGCAGCTCTATAACAAATCTTCAAGATTTTCAGCCAGGTAGTCCTGCGCTGGACCCAGCTGGCTCTCTTACGCGCAGGAAGGACAAGACCTGGGCTGCTTCATTGTCGCGCTCCTCAGCGAGCTCACCTTCGACAGGTGGACGAGGCACAGCGTGAAGGTCACGAGACCCCCGTGGTGGCGGGCGGGTGGTGAGCAAGCACCCCAGGCCCACCCGTCACCTCACTGTTCCTGAGCCCTTTGCAGCGCCACAGCGGATGGAAAGGAGACTGGCGGCCGTACTTGTTTCTCTTTGCTTTTTAATTTTGTCTCGGTAAAATGGGAGCGAGGGAGGGAGCCCGGCCCCAACCTCACAAAGGGCCAGTGTCTGTGGGCTTGGCGGAGTCTGGGAGGCCCATTAGGCGGGAAGGCCCTGCCAAGTTTTCATATGGTTTTCATATCAGCGGCTTGTTTTGACTCCTGTGAGCGCTCTCGCCGCCGCAGCCCCTCCGGAGCAGAGGAAGTCTGCGTAAACCCAAAGCAAGGCTGTGACTGCAGGGGCAAGGAAGCCGGCTCCAGGGTGAGAAGTGTCCCCTCGGCGGCCTTCTCCTCGCTCCCCTCCGCACCGCCCAGCCTCTGACGCGTTGGCCTTCGAAGGACTCAGTCATGTCTGCTCTTTCTTCCCAGAAGAGGAAGGCGGGAGGACCTGGCAGAGGCGCAGAAGCTGCTCACAGCGTCTGGCCCAGCGGAGGCGGCAGCACTGGGGCGGCCCCCAGGCTCCAGGGGGCCGATGGGCCGTGAACCCTCCGTTGGCAACTGTATCCCAGGCATTTTCCAATTTGAGGAACTGGTTGTTTTTTGAAATAAAGATGGGTCAGGCAATCCAAGCCCCTTTTAGGAGCCTTGTGAACTGCACAGTTTCTAGGTGGAACTTGTGGGCACTCTGTAGCCAATATTAATGATAATGACTAGCTTAATTCAGCAAACATCACTTGAGCTTCTGCTATATCCCTGGCACTGTTCTAGTTCTGAACAAAACAATCATAGCTAAGTGAAACTGGTGAAGCTGTGCTGGACACTGGTGCAAAGCTCTTTCAGATACCGTGTTAATGGATGTGCTTCTGAGACAAAGCCACCAGGTCCATCCAGGCACTACTGTCCCCAAGCTCTTCCCACAAGTCCCTGTCTTGCTTTTCCATCTGACACAGAGGCTTTTCCTGAGCTGGGGTCCTGTTTGGAGTTTGGAAAAGCGATAGGGAAGGTAGGAGAGAGGCCCTGAGGCTCAGGAAGGTCATGTCCTGTGACTCCAGGAGGATAGCTCCAGCTAATGGGACAAGGGGGCATGGAAGGCTGACACTTTTGGGGTTTCAGGCCTTGTGTTATCTAAATTTGAGGAAAGGGACAGACAACATGTGCTCTTTGGCCTCTGTGCCAAAGATGCAGTCCCTGCATCTGTATCGCAACCTGGCCATGGTCAAGAACTGTACCTCCTCCTTACCCTCAGCTCCAAACCTCCAGCACCTTCCACCTTCTTGGGTCTCTTCCTCTAGTGGCTGTATTCAAACCATCTTTCAGCCCCTGAAGAGCCATCGAGTTTACTGACACTACCTACCTTCTGGGATCTCTCTGTCTTTAGCTGTGTGACTGCAGTCCACATCTAGAGTCACTGTCTTGTGAAGACCCCCCAAAGCACCCCCAGCAGAATTTAAACTCAATATATCCTGTTCCATGCCAATTTGCAGGCCATTGAACAAGTCTCACCTCGGCTGCCTAGCCTCATTCTAAATTCTTGACCATTAACCTCAAGTCCTGATGATACCAGGGTTCACTGTGACAGTTCCCTGCCTGGCTTATCTCAGCTGCTGGTTCCAGAGGATAAAACAACTGGACAAAAGTCCACATACACCCAAGTGTCCCTACACTGACTTCTACTTTGAGAGAGGAATAGTCCTGGGTGCAGCAAGTCTAATGGTTTTCCTAAAATTCTCAATGAATTTCCACTCTTCTGTTTTGTTGGCCCTGTTACAATCCATCCCTTACCACAATGGAAGCCTTGTGAGAGATAATTCACCTCCTTTTGCTTCTATGATAGAAGAAAGCTGGGATTGGCTGAAGGATTAGATAGGCAACGGCATCTTCCAAAAATAGTCTTATTCAATCACAGCAGCAAGGTGGTTTCCTGTATTTTAGAATCTTTTGAAAGTTCTTTCCCTCATCAAAGTGTGGGGCCACCACAGGCACTGTGGTCCTAGGTGGGAAGATGTTTTCTGGCCACAATAAGAATAAAGATATAGCTATCCCAAACCATTTGACTTCCTCAATCTTAACCTTAGCCACCACTGTTATCACTTTATTAAGTCAGTCAGACTCAATCCAATAACCTGAACATGAGGCATTTTTTTGCTTGTTTCTTCAGGATTTGTAGATACCTCTTCATTCCTTCAACCATTCCTTTATGCTGGAATAAAAAAGATAAGTTTATGAAAACTGGCTGTACTAGAACTATACACTGAACAGAGGTGAAACAGGGCTTCATGATGTGAAGTGGCTATACCAGGATATTTAGGACAAAGCACCTGGCTAAGTGTGGCTTTTCACTGTGAGCTTCCTGGCATATGTGAGGAGTATGAGATTGTCAGTAAAAAAGGAAAAGATGCCTCACCCACAGACTGACCTGGTTCCTATAATAAACCAGCTTTGGGATCCATGTCTTGGTCAGTTTCTTCCTGTCCTAGATTTCCCTGGGGAAGTGTGATTTGTTCTTACTTGTCTTCATGTAGAAGTCAGGCACCCGTGGAGGGACCTCAGTGGCAATCAGAGCATGGAGATGTCCTTTGGGCCTCTGAGATGCCATTTCTGGTAACAGCTAACATTCAGCAAGGCTGAGGTGCTGGGAGAGGAGACCACCCAGCATTCTAGAGGTGCTGCATTTGGCACTTACGCCGCTCTGGAGAAGAGAAAAGCAGCCGTGGGCTCCAAGCCATCAGTAGGCAGAAGGCCTTGCAATTGCGCTAAAGCTACTGGTCTCCAGAAAAGGCTCTCAAAGGCCTGGAAACAGGAAAGACCTCTTGGTTAGGGAAGACCCCAAAGAATGCCTCAGGAGTTATTCTGGGTAGTAGGGAAGGAGCAAAGGTATTAAAGTTGGGAAGAGGCATAGTTGGGGTAACTTTTAGTGGCAAAGCCTCTGTAGATACAACTGTTCAGAAAGACCACACTGAGAATGGTCACAGCTGCCAAGTGCTGAGGCATTGTCTAATGCGTATTGGTCAAGACCTCAGCCTGCCCAAGACCGGCTCTTCAGGGGTGGCTGAAGTTTTTTTCATGAAGAATACTGAATAATTTGAAAAGAGAGACCCTTTTCCTATCCTTCCTAAAAATTCACTTATCAATGGGGCGAATATGTGTGCTGCAGCTAGCTTTGTCACTCTGCTGCCCTTCGCTAAGACCCATGCAGTTTCTGTTTAACGTTGACAGAAGGGTGACACCTCAGTTGCCACCACCTCCAAAAATGACCCAAGGAATGAGGTATTTGCATAGGAGTGGGAAGTAGCTGTGAGCTGTCCCTGCCAAGCGGGCTTCCCATGGCCATCTCTTGCTGTGTTTTTGTTCTTTTTTTTTTTTTTTTTGCAGTATTGAACTCAGGACCCTGCGCTTGCCAGGTAAGTGCTTTATTCTACTGAGCTATCTCCCTGGCCCCTCTTTCTGTGTTCGTCAACAGACATTTGCTGCAATGGTCCAGCCAGCTTGCTGCCATAGGCCTATTAAGACACCTGTAGGGACTTTCCCTGAGTGTCAGGCTGTGACTGTCAGTTCATGTCCAATAAATCTTGCAACTATTGAGAAGGAAAAGATGAAGTTTTTTTTTTCTCAGAAATTAGGTCAAAGCAGTCCAGACATTTTTACTGACTTTACCTTTCTCACTCAAATATGTGTTTAATGAGGTCAAGTGAAAGGTGTCATCACACCTTGGAAGTCATTCTCCACCATTAACTTTCCAGAGGGAGCAAAGCAATCTATTTTTCTGTTGTTCTCTTGTCATTTCAGAAATCTTCTGTCTCTAAAAAGGCTGACTCTTCCTCAGACAAGAAAGGCTAGTCGCTGGTGTCTGATGGGAGGTAATTTAGAAGTCCACTATCTGTCTGCACACACACTTGCAATTATACCTGTCTGCCTGTGGACAGGCGGCCTTCTACTGCCCTCACCTGCACTCTAAGTGGAAGGAGGGGAATGAGTGAGCGTGACAAGCCGTGGTCCAGTTCCTTGTGTCAGCCAGGACTCGTGCACACCCATCTTGCTGCTTGCTCTTTCTGTGTTCTTCCCACCTCCAGCCCTGGCTGGTTCCTATCTTAGAACTCATGGCTGCACTACAGTGTCTGGGACATTCACTGGGCAGAGACCTGGGCCACCCCAGAGCACAGATTCACCAGCTCTGGTAGTGTTTATCCTATACAGTGCTGCAATACGGCCTTTGTATAGGCCAGGTGCTGTGAACACCATCCCCAGGCCTGAACTCAGGCAACTAAGTGACTGCACACAGTATTTTTCTTATGAATTGAGGGGTAAGTAGGATGCTGGCTGAACATCTATTTACTCCTTGGGTGCTCAAGGTTCTCCTTCTCACTGAGGAGAGACTTTTTCTTTTCCTAATACAAACCTAACACACAGTAGGCCCTCCATGCATACTGACTGAGCGGTATCGCCTCTAGATTATTTCTGTCCCCATGCCTACCTGCCTTCTGCTTATAGTATGATTGCTTATTGTAGCTTCCGGACAAGATCTGCTCAAGCAACCAGTTCTTTATTGTTCTGGGGCCCCACTATTCCCCTGATGCAGTTTTGTGGCTATCCAGATGGGCCCCTCCCTCCCTCATCCCTTTTTCCCCTTGCTTCTTCTTGATCTCACTGGAGACTTCTGATTTTCAAACATTGCTATGGTTTAAATACAGTCTACCCCCTCTAAAACTCATGTTGATTTAGATTTGCAATGTCCTAGCATTGTGAGGTAGTGGTGGGATAGGAGGCAGGGTGTGGTTTAGGATTCTAGGATTTAATAAGAAATCCAGGATTCCTGGATTTACTTGGATTCTTGATTTGTCTTGGATTGCCACAATATGTGGACACCATAAAAGGGACAGGACAGCAAGAGAAGCCTGCAGGCCTGACTCTCCATGGTATCCCACCCTGGTCTTTCCAAACCACAATGAACTTTTATTCTTTTCTTCTTTTTGTTCAGCCCAAATTTGCTCTGGAGAGCCAGCTTCTCCCTCACCCCTCACTTTTCAAATAAACCTTCTGACTGGTTTTGTCTTATATTGTTCAATTTCTTGTTTAAGGTGAGAAGGACTTGGAATATGTTTACTTAATGAGTCATTTCTCAAAAGAACAGCCTGAAAACAGTGGAACCATTAAGAGGTTATGGGGTAGTGAGGAGGGATTGGTATTGATCTCCAAGGACTGGGTGGGTTGAGGCAAGGTGTGCTGCTGTACAGGGAGGCCTCCCCTCCCGTGCTGTCTCTTCTGCGTGCATCTACTTGTGCTCCGCTCACTCCCCGTGTTTAGTGAGCCCAAGGGCCTGTCAGGAAGCTGCCACCATATGCTAGGCCTTCCCAGCTCCAGATCTATGCTTTCTTTTGGAAATTATCTCATCTTCAGTGTTCTGTTATAACAACAGAAAACAGACTAAGAAGAAAAGTACCAGGATCAGGAGTTGCAGATTTCTTATTTCTTTTTTAATAAAAAAAACTTGTATTTACTTAGAAGCATTTAGAATGTCAACAAAACAGTTGCAGCTTTTTCTTTGTGCAATTACAGCGTGGCATTCAGTTAACAGAACAATGATTATTACGTTTAAGCTGCATCAGAGACAACTGAAGATGAAAAACTACCATCCCCATATATAAATAATTCATGCTGTGCACTATCAAGAACCTGCTTTAAATTTCCATGCCAATTTACAACCCCCATACTATACCAGGCAAGGTTAGTGGCTATTGAAAATATCACCAGGACGGGGCTATATTCGGTAGTGTGTTAACTATTAAAAAAAAAAAAAAGACACTATACAGTTTAAAAACAAATCTTATAAACCTTACATTTCAATTCTTTTTTTTTTTTTTTTTCTTCAAAAGGAGTGAGTTGTGTACAGGGGGGTTAAATGCTTCATAGACCAGAAAAAAAAAAACAAAACAAACAAACAAAAAAAACTGTGCTAGAACCAACCTATTCCCCCTCCTCTTCATCCTCCTCCTCCTCCTTGTCTTCCTCCAGCTCTTCATACTCCTCCTTCTCTTCCTCCTTTTTCTTGCTTTGCTCAGCTTTGCCAACTCCCTTTTTGCTGCATGAGGCTTTCCTTTAGCCCGGGAGGCAGCGATGTCCTGCTCGGACTTTTCCTTAGCTTAGCAGCAGCTTCTCACATGGCTGCTGGTCTTTTGCTGAAGCATTCTTCCACATTTTGCCAAGCTTCTTTGTGACATCACCCATGGAGAGGCCAGGATGTTCTCCTTTAATTTTTGGGTGATACTCAGACGAGAACAAGAAGAAGGCCAAAGGAGGCCTCTTGGGTGTACTGGGGTCCTTGAACTTCTTTGTTTCTCTTTTAGGAGAAGTATAAGAAGAGCACAAGGGATGACACCTTGCCTCTCAGCTCCTTCGGATCCCTTTTGCTTGTGTTTACTTGTTCTCCTCAGCGAGGCATGGATCGCCCAGCACCCACCTGACTGTCACTTGCCTCAGCACTGTTTTCAGCTTCCTTATTTTTCATGGAGTAACAAATGTCCAAAACAGACCACAGTTCAAATTAACCTTGGAATTATGGTTCCTTTGATGTCAGTCGGGATCACGTTTCTTTCTTAATCCCTTTGGTCCTCCAATCCTCTTGCTTCCAGAAGATTCTGGAGTGCTCCTGTCTTGGTAGTAGACTCCCAAAGGGAAGGCTGGCTTCAGTGAGACCCTCTCCTGCATGCTGGAGTCTTGGGGTTCCCCACTAAGTCTGGCTACTAGTGAGTAACAAGACCCAGTTTGAATGCTCTCCCTCTCAGTTCCTAAATGCTTCCAGAGTCTGTTAATATCCTGTGTGCTAGGCCCAAGTTCCCACTGTCTTAGCGCAATCCCACCTGTTGGTATGGCCTGTCCACTGTCACCACAATGCTGCATCCACTCTTCTTTGAAGTGTACTCTCTTGCCCAAATCTCACCTGCCCTTCAGGGTCCAATCAAATTCCAGCTCCTCTGACCACTCCAGCCCTTACTGATCTTCCTAATTCTTATTAACTGTAATTTGACATTTTAATGGATTTTAACATGTCATCCATTTTTTCCCCTGCAAATTCCCTGAGGACAAGGATCACGTCAAATTATTTCAGTAGCCTTCGCAGTAGCACACATGTGTACGCACGCACACTCACACACACACACACACACACACACACTGATTTAAATAACAACAGAGATACAAACCTGACTGACCCTCCACTATTGATAAATGTCTAGTATTTCTAGGGTATCATTTATTATATTTTAAAATTTATTATTTTTTAACATTTGAAAACACTTAAAACTTTTCAGCATCACTTGATGAGAACAGTTGAAGGTAAGCATGTTTCGTTAGGGAATGAACTTCCCACCCAAGACAGTAGAACAAACTGTCTGCCCAAAACGGAAATAGAATTCTCTTCTCTAAATGCCTGCTGGAGCCTGCTCCTTACACATAATTGTCACATGGACAGAACATCTGAGCCCTCAAAGTCCTGTGGATGATTTAAACACGCAAGCAAGGCTGTGGCTTTTAACAGCCCCGGTGTCCAGCAATTGGATTCCACGTCACTGAGCGAGGGCTCTATTGTGAAGTATTGTTCCTGTCCTGAATGGAGCTGCTGTTATGTAATAGAGGGACAAAAGATGGAAAAAAGCAGAACACCAAGAAATAGAAAAATGCCACCGTTCCTTTCCCAGACACTTTCACAGAGTGCCTTGCTTGTGGCTGGAGGTAAACTGGATTCCACTCTACAGACTCACTTCTGTGAGTGGCTTCTTTTTCAGATCTTCACTGGGCAAAGTGAAGAGGTTGTTGAACCCAGTGCTTAAGTTAGATTCAAGAAGTGACACTCTTCCCCTCCCCACCAGGCGCAGGCTGAGAGGCTTGGCATTTTGAGTAACCTGTCCTACACAGACTCAAAATTGGCAGAGGCAATATCAGGATTCAGGCAGTCTCCTGTAGCTGTGATCCAAACCGCTACAGAGGGACAGAGTTAAGAAGTCATGTTTAACAGCTGCACCCCCTGCTACAACACCCACCCATACCCAGACCCCTCCCCCCAACACTTCTAGCCTTTTTCCCAACTGCTTTCTTCATCCTTGCTTTTCACACATTCCATTCCCAGTGCAAATCTCCAACCTGCTAGGCACAGCAAAGATAAACAGGGGAGATAAAGGCTGAGGAGGGCGAGCACTTTGCCCTGCTAGCCTGGGAGTCTACTGAGAAGTGGGCCGCATAGTCTGAGCCATGGGCTCTGAAGCCAGACTGTCTGCTGGCCTCTCCTGCTTCCTCCCAGCTGGGCCTCCCGAGCAAACTGCTTCGCTTTTCTGGTCCTGGATTCAGCACCTGTAAGCAGAGGTGTGATACCAGCATAGGCTTTGTCCTGTGGGTTTGTTGTGACAAATACATCCACACATGCGGAGCCCTTAGAAGAGCAGCCAGCACCTGGTCTGGGCCCAGTGGGTCAGGTGGAACCACAACGAAGGAGCACAAGTCCTGGAGGAGCCAGAATAAAAACCCATGGGAGAAAGCAACAGTAGAAAACATTCTCCGCCAGTTCTCCTGTGGAAGCTGGCTCCTTCATGAGGCTTAGCCAACTGTTTATTGAGGGCCTAATATATGCCAGACTCATGCTGGGAGGAGAATTTGGAAGTGGGGACAATGTGTAGGCCCTGCCCTTTGGGACTTCCAGTACAGGACCAGGGTGCCCCTGGGGCACTCCGCGGGTGAGACCCACTGGCCACAGGCTGTGCAGGGTGCGCTGGGCATGCAGGAAGGTGCCTCCTTGTCCTCTCCCCACAGGACAGCCTGCCAGAGTTGTTAGCTGATTTCCCCCTCAGATCCCACAGTCAGACACTCACCCAAATCTCACTTGTCCCAGTGGCTCTGCAGCTCCTTTGTCCCCTTCCGTGGATCTCTTTTCCCCACAGAGAACACTGCCCCAGGAGCTGCACAGGTCTCCCTTGTGCTCATTTCAGCTGTTCTTTCAGTTTTTGGGTTCTTGCCAAAGCTCCACTGTCAGCGGGCTGCGCTGCCCCATCAGCCTCTGAGCACCTTCCTCAGCACCGCCTTGCTGTCCTGTGCTCTCACCTTGCCTCATTCCAACCAGTGACCTTAAGTCCACCTGCCAGGGACCCCAGCTGGCCACTGGCAACACTGCCTCCACTCTCTCCCCTTCCCAACCACCTTGGACACCAGGGCACCCTCTTCCTCCTCCTCCTGCCTCAGAGCAGAGCCTGAGCTGGGTCTCAGAGCAGCTTGAGCCTTGCACCATCCTCACTTCTGTCACCAGGCTCTGCTTATTTTTTCATTCCTCCTCCTGCCACGGAAGGCACTTTCATAGCCCGAGCTTCCTCAGCTCTTTCCTCCTTTTTGGTGCACACAGCTGCCCAGATTCACTCATTCCTTCATCCATTCACTCACAAACACCCATTTGGTGTTAACCTGCCCTCCATACTAAGAACTTTTCTCGGCTTTGGGGACAGAGCAGTGAACAGAACAAAACCTGGCCAGTTGTGCCTGGCCAGGCAAATCTGCAACCCCAGTACTCTGGGAGGCTGAGGCAGGAGGACAGCAAGTTCATACCCACTGTAGGCAATTTAGCAACTTAGAGACTTAGCAAGATCCTGTCTTAAAAAGTATCTATCGATCAACCAATCAATGGCTGGGACTGTAGCTCGGTGTGAAGGGCCTGGGTTCAGTCCCCAGTACTAAAAACAAAGTATCTGTGTCCTCATGGCACTGATGCTCCAGGATGGAGATTGGACAATGAACAGCCAACCAAAAGATGTAGTGTACTTTATTCTAAGGAACAGAGGTGGCTTTCATATGTGAGGCTTCTGCATCTAAGGATTCAACTAACAGAGTCAAAAATTGTCTGGAAACAGATGAATTTGCACTCACCATGTAAACTCTTTTCTTGTCCTTATTTTCTAAGCATACAGCATAACAACCTTGTACACAGCACTTCCATTCTGCTAGGTATTTTCAGTCATCCCAAGATGAGTGACAGTACACAGGATGTGTCCAGGTGACATGGGAGTGCATGATGCTTTGTAGAAGGGACTGAAGCATCCGTGGATGTGGGTCTCCTGGAGGACCCCGGAAGTTGCAGATAAGGAAGGACAACTGTAGGAGCTTGAACATGAGCCAGAGCAGTGCACTTGCCTACCTGCAAGCTGGGGAAGATGGGGGGGGGAGGGAAAGACAGCTGAGGATCATGCCGTAAAGGGACCCCCTGATGGCTCAGCTACTTCATCAGGGTGGTGGGGGCGGGGCTGTTGAGTGTCCTGCTGTCTACACAATTTCTTGAGAAAGCCTTTAGAGTCAGGTACTGAACAGAACAGTGTAGATACTGCTTATGGTGCTCTGGAGCTGGTGTGTGCTGTCACTGCAGGGGGCCTGCGCAGAAGTCCAGACAGGTCTGGCTAACAATGCCATTGATGCAGCAGCAGGTCCAGAAGAAGTCATCCTATCCTGGTGGGGGACCGGGAGCAGAGGAATGCCCTGGCTCTTGGCTGCACTGCGTGCTTTGGCAGATGAATACAAGAAAGGTTTTCGCATGGTCTTTCCTTCTATCTTCTCATCTAGGCCCCAGCAATGAAGAATCTGGGAGAGGATTTGGCAAGCTATAAATACTCTGCCAACCACTGATTAATAGGCAATGCCGGCTGGAGAAATAGCTCTTCCCTCTTATCATGAAGAAGTAAAAGTTTAAACTTGCACTATTTACTGGCCCTCTTATATGATGGATCTTATTAGATATTTAATATGTTATGGAACATAATTGATCATAATTTATTTTATCTTTGAGCTAAATACATCTTCCAGGTAGAATGGGTATACACAGTCATTGCAAAAATAAATAAATGAGTTTCCTTTGCTTTTAGGGTTAGTTAATAATTGTCTTGAACGACACTGGAATTTTCCTATCTTGCAACACTTAAGGTCCTGGGGTAGATAGCGTTACATTCCAGATGAATTAATAATAATTAATAATGGGCTTCACAAACATTCCCAGCAGAGTTGTCCTGCATACCAGCCCTCATACTCCCACGCTTGGAATGTGTGATCCCTCTATCAGCTGCGTTCTGCTATGTGCACCTTCTATCTTGGGGCTAAGCTGTTTCTTTATATAGAAATCAGTACCCCTGTCAGACGAAGTGAGTACATGAGTCACTTGTGGATTTCCTAAAAACCATCACATCAAAATTTTCTGAGTTGCTGTCTCGTTTCCATTTGAATCAGAAGGAATACGCACTCGCACTGCAAACTGTGAGAAGACGCCGTTCTGTGTGCTGCGTTACTTCTCCTTATATCCAGTCACTAACAAATAGCTAATACACTTCTACGAACGTGGGGTTCCACTTCTGGGATGATGGCATTCTTTAGGGATTAGAAAGGTTTAGACTGGTGCTGCAATTCTGACCACTGGCTGAACAAATGAGCATCTGTGGTTTTCGCCCTGCACAAAACTTGTTCATTTTCCAAACGATGTAAGGAATGGGAGAAAGGGATGCTTGTTCTTCTCCCAGATCATAAGTTAATATTTGTACAAAGCTTTCATTTCTTTGTCGCTCGGCTCATTATGTTAAGGAATTCGTGTTTTATGGAGAGGACACTTTGCTGTGTGTCAATAGGGATGCCTAAAGTGTCCTTAGGTGGCTTTTCCTGCACCCCAAGGAGCAAAAGAGGGCAAATACTAGGTGTGTCCAATCTTCTTAGGAATTTGAGACCAAAGGGGTCTGTTAAACAATTGTCTCAATTGTCTGAACCTCTTCTGCCAGTGTATTATCTTCTGATCACAAAATCCTGACAAGTGGCCCAAAGTACTCGCTCCTGGGAGCCCGAGACTGTTACTCATTTCTTTCTGCTCCATTATCTTTTGGACAAATGATGGGTTGGCAACAGGAGGGCCAGAAGGACATGCTCCCAGCTTTCTTCGGGCTGGAGAAAGAAGAAAATGATCCAAAAGGATGTTGTCTCTGTCCACCGGCAGTATTATTAGACTTTTCATTTAGCTAAGGGACCTCCTAAAAATGGCTTTATTAATAATGCAATAATGTCCATTCCTGAAGTCATTCAATGTTCCAAAGGTTTTGGGAAAAATGGAAACTGAGATTTTTCTTAGTCCTCATGAAAACATGATGGAAACTCACTAATTGCTGCAAGTGATGTTTAAAACTTGAGTTTCTTTTGAGCTGTTGCCCTCAGATGGCTTATCACATGAGTACTATGAACTCAGAAAATAATGCAGCCTAATAAGAAGAGAACCTTCGATTTTACCCAAAATAAAGAAGAGAATTATTTTCACTTTTTCTTTTACCTTTCAACTATTACATTGAAGTAGAGAAGGAAAGAAGACAAAACCGTCCAGAAGAAAAGAGATAAATCTGTGGGGCAGAGGAATATAATTGTGGAACACGAGTTCCTCTTTTTTCCTGAGTGTGAAAGGGAGAAATGTGGCCCATCTTGCTGCCATAGAAACCAACCAAGGTATGTGGCAGAGGGAGAGAAGGCCCCATCCAGGCTCAGCCTCTCCCTTCTCGAATTTAAGTTCTTACTTTTTAAAACCTAAACTTTTCTAGTCAACAGGTGATCTTTTTAGCAGCAAGGTGTGTGTGTGTGTGTGTTTGTGTTTGTGTGTGTGGTGTTTGCATCTTCTCTGATTTGAGTTCCTTCACTATTACTTTGCCTTTGAATCTCTGGCTATCTTTCAGCCCAGCACTGACCAGAGGAAGACTGACAATGTAAAGAAAACACTCTGGACACCCACTGTGCGCTGGTAGTTTCCTGGGGTGCAGCACTCCGGCCTGTACCATAGCTAACACACATTGTGCGGAGTGGTGAATGAAAGCCCCGGCAGAGCACGCTTCATTCTCTCTGTCTTGTCCCTGCTGGCATGCTCAGGGATCTCTTAGAAATAAGATCTCTCAGAATGAATTTCCTCCTTTCCTTCATCCAGAGGCTAGTTCCCAAATCATGGTTCTCTTTAACTTTAAAAACTTGAATGCTAAAATCTCTTATTTCAAGTTGTCCTCAACACAGATGCGGGTGACAGGGTACCTAAGCTCACTGCTGCTTTGCAAGCCCCTGCTACAGGCAGCCACTGTCCCCAAGTCCCTTAGGAGTACTTTCTAAAAGCTGTGGGAAGCAAATCAATGATGGGCCAAGTGTCTGGGAAGCTAGTGAGCGAGCTAAACCTCACCTTGCTGGAAGGAAGCAGTCTTAGTTATTTTTCTCATTGCTGAGACAAAATACCTGACATCCAAGGACTTTTTCCCATTTTTTTATTTAGTAGTTTTATTGGTATACATTAGGTATATATATAATGGTCACATTCATCATAGGGAATTTGGACCCATACATGATATTTCTTGCTTCTTTTTGCCCATTCTCCTACCTTCCCTTCAACCCCTTTCCCTCTTCTGTAAAAGCTGTGCTTATATTTTTTTTTTTCTGTTTTCTTTTTTTCTGGCCCCTTCTTTCTTTTTCTCCTCATTTCCTTGTTTGCCTTCCTATTTGGTCATTTTCTTCCTATTTTATAATATCTATTATACACTTTGGTCCTTATTTCAGTTTCTCACACCAGAGAAACCATGCGATATTTAAACGTGTGCTGACACCCGAAGTTAGGAGAGGAAAGGTTTACTTAGTTCCCAGTCTGTAGGTTTCGGCTCCTGGCTGATGGGCTCCAAGGCAGGGCAGCATGGCAGAGGGGCTTCGTGGAGCAAGGGGCAGAAGGCAGCAAGCAACGAGCAGAAGTGACAAGGACGAGGACAGCAGCCCTGCTTCAGTCTATATTTAGTTCCAGCGTCACTCTGCACACTAATCCCAGCATCACATCATTGAGCCCAGCCTCTCCTACCCTAGATCCACCTCTAAAAAGCCCCATCTATGACTGGTAATATCATTAGACTTCCATTTTGCTAAGGGAACTCCTAAAAATGGCTTTATTAATAATGCAATAATGTCCATTCCTAAAGTCATTCAATGTTCCAAAGGTTTTGGGAAAATGAAGACTGAGACTTTTTTCTTACTCCTCATGAAAACATGATGGAAACTCACTAATTGCTGCAAGTGAGATTTAAGCGTTAGTGAGCCACCTCCCATAAGCCCTACCTATGACTGCATAGGTAGGTGCAGGCCATAAGTGGCCCACAAGACAGAGAAGACAGCAACCCAGTGCACATCTGCTGCTGTGGATGGCAGGGCTTCCATCACTGGAAGTATGCTGGATTGATGTTCACGTGTGTGTGTGTGTGTGTGCATGCGCGCGCACGCGTATGTGTGTTACTGGGGATCGAACTCAGGACCTTGCACTTGCCAGGCAGGCACTCAGGCCACTGTATGCTGGATTGAGCCAGGCAGTATTTTAATAAGGACACTATAAGAAAGACTTAAAACCTCAGAGAAGGAGTTTTGACTAGATGCACTATGGATGTCCTTCATTCCCCCCCCCCAAAAAAAGAGATATAGACTTTGTATTTTAGAGTTGTTAAAGGTCCATAGAAAAACAAGAAAAAGATTTGGAGATTTCACATATCTTATGCATACATAGCCTCCTCATTATCAATGTTGTACACACAGAAATGTAGAACATTGAACTATACTGGCGTATTATCATGTACTAAAAACTCATAGGTTACAATATGGTCTGCTCTTGGTATGGCGGATTGGCAACTGCTGGTCAACTTGTAACACCCAGCTGAAATGAATGAGCATAGTTCTGGGTATGGAAGGCCCATGTGAGGACTGTTGCCAATAAAAATGAGAGCTGGAGAAGAAGACGTATTGTTAGGGAGCTGCCGGTTCTCCTAGGGCTGTTGGTTCATACTTGCTTTCCTGGTATGAATGTAGCTGTTCTTATCATTGAGAGAGCTTGGGACCTTGCTGTCACTGAGAATGGCTGTGGATGACTCTGGGGGAGCTCTGGCCCTTACTTTGAGCATCACTTCCTGGCTCCAGAGGGGAAGCTGGTGCATCATTCAATATTCTGGAGAAGCTTGTTTCACTAGTTTTTCTGATATGGCCTCAGCTGTTCTCATCAATGGAGGAGCTCAGAACCTCATTGTCACTGAAGAAAGATGTTAGCACTTTTTTTGGGAGCTTTGGTTCCAGTGTAGATCTCTCAGCTTGGTGGCACAGACTTTTCATCCTGCTGGCAAAGACTTTCTGGCTCCTACAACTGACCCTGGGGCCATCTCAGTGCAGATCCTTGTCATGGGCTCTAGGTCTCTAGCTGACTCGTGCAGGACATTGCCATGGGATGCATGTTCCTCAGCTGGATTCATCAGATCTCTAGTGTGTAGACAGATTTCCTGCACCCTTTTGTACTAAACTCTGGGTAACTACTACAAAATAATCCTATAAATTATGTGTCCTGTAGTAAATTTTTTTCATTGCAAACTCTGACAACACTTGATGTTAGACATTTTATAGGTTTAGACAAGTGTATGACATGCGTTCACCATTACTCTATCATAAAGAGTAACTTCATTGTCCTCTGCACCCTATTTGTCCTACTCTTCCTTTAACCTCTGCCAACCAGTGATCTTTTTTTTTTTTTTTTTTTTTTTTTAAAGCCATTCTCATAGTTATGCTTCCCCAGAAATGTCCCATTGTAGCAATCACAGCATGTAGCCTCTCCAGGCTTACTTCTTTCACTTAATAATTACATGTGAGTTTCA
The DNA here is from genome assembly GCA_004027165.1 of Ctenomys sociabilis. Lineage (NCBI taxonomy): Eukaryota > Metazoa > Chordata > Mammalia > Rodentia > Ctenomyidae > Ctenomys > Ctenomys sociabilis. The sequence goes on from PVKA01000890.1 coordinate 85,183, forward strand.
TCTATGTCTTTACCTGCCCTGATAAATCATTTATTTTTCACAGACTAAAATTTTTCTGAATATACTAATTTTTCTCAATCACATGTTAGTTTTTATTTTTATTTTTATTTTAGGGAAGGGTCTACGGGATGTTCAGGGCTTCACTACTAGATTGGACTCCTAGTGATCCTCCCGTTTACAGCTAGCTCTGAAGTGCTGGGATTGTAGGCGTGTACCACCACGCCCAGTCTCAGTTGCTGCCTCAGTGCACCCTGGAGTGCGGGGCTGGCATGCAGGCTGGGAATCAAACCCCTGCTTTAATCTACTGAGCTATTTGGCCGGCCCATATTTAGTTTCAGTACATTTCAGAAAGGTACCAATTTAGTATCTGCAAAGGGGAAATAAAAGGCTGTGATAGCCTGATATTTGTGATGCCCAGTGAAGTCAGAATGATGGGTACAGCACTGAGTGAGAAGCGTGTCTGATACCAGGGAGCAATTGCAGTGCGTCATAGGTGGGGACTGACTCCATGAGAACAGGATGTGTGAAGGCTTGTCCAGTGAAGTGACAAAGACCCCACACAAACCAGCTGACTCTATAAGAAGAACTATATTGGTGCCTGTGACTTGGGTAAGTGGATTTTCAGGCACAGCTGAATATAGGATGGGAAAATACACTGGTAGGATGGGAAAATACACTGCTGTCTCCGCCTCTCCACCTTGCCTTCCAATGGGTTGGCTGTGTTCCCAGGCCAAGTCTCCCATGAGGCAGCCAAGAGGACTACCTGCAGGTGCAGGCTCCCTTTCTTTCTTTAATGTATTTGGTACAGGGCCTCACTATTCAGCTCAGACTCACAGTGATCCTCCTGTTTTCAGCCTCACCAGTGCTGGGATCACAGGTGTGCCCATTATGCCTGGACTTGGTGACCAGCTCAGTGTGCCCGGGAGTAGGGCTGGTCTGGCATGAGGTACCAGGAATTGAATCCAGTCCCCGCACATGCCTAAGCAGGTGCTTAGTCCACTGAGCTATCTTGCTGGCCCCGAGGCTCACTTTCTACTAGCTAATTAACAGCAGTGTGAATGAAGTGGGCCCTGCCCAGCAAAACTTTCAGGGAGGGATTTCACTGGCCCTACTACTAGCAAATCTTTATAGGTGACAGGCACCCATCCTTGGAATTAGATTGGTACCACCTCATCTGCAGCACTCAACGGACACAAAAGTGGAACAGGGAACATTTCCAAGGAAAAATTGAAGTGTTCTTACTAAAAGGAGTAGGAGGGAAAATATTCTGAACAGAAATTCAAAAGATGTTCTCTGTGCCAAACTAATAGAGACTGTTCAAAGTAGCAGAGATGGGTATCAATACATACTATGTAAAAGCAAATATGAGGCCCCTCTTTTTAATCCAAATAGCTCAGTGGATTAAAGCACCTGAAAACAGGTGCAGGGGCCAGGGGTTCAATCCCTGGGCTTGCCATAGTAGCCCCTCCCCTGAGGCATGCTAAGATGGCGATTGAGACTGGGTGTGGTGGCATGGGCCTATAATCACGGCACATGGGAGGCTGTGAACAGGAGAATTACTGTAATTCCAATCTAGTAGTGAGACCCTGAACACCCTGTAGGCCCTTTCTTAAAATACAGAGGGGAAAAAAATACAGAAAATTAAATGTTTGCTGGGCCATCATCTGTGTGTTCTTTGGGATGCTGAAGAAGTGTAAAGGTCATTATACCTTTATACCTAGTTTCTTTTCTACCCCACTACTGTGCCTTTGTGTACTGTTGAGACTAGAAAACAAAACATCACGGTTTTCGGACTCCCTTTCAGCTAGTGTAATGGATTCAAGTCAGTTTCATTAAATATATGTGCTGACAGCAGTTTTGTGGGGCAAGAGTAAAGAAAAAGATGCTTTCTGGTGATTGGATGCTTTCTGCTGCCAAGCACAGTGGTGCAAATATTGGGCTTTCCAGTGTGTAGTCTCTGGTACTGTGGGTTTTGGGATGTAACAACAGGGGTACCCTGTGGCTTCCCCTGGTGACGGAAGAGGCAGCAGCTCCCTAGGTGAGCCATTTCCCTGGCATTGTTCCGAGTCTGATTTTTTCAGGGTTAGATGACAGGCAGCTTCTCTAGTCCTAAAACTGAAACTCTCTACCTTTGTCTTCCTTTTGCAATATATTGTTGTATTTTGCTTAAAATAACCAGAGGGGTCCTTTTTCTTGATCCAACAAATACAGTTGATGCAAATCTCAAGAAATACAATCTAGTTCTTGAAGGCCATGGTGCTCAGATGGCCAATATGGGAGCAACACTTGGTGACACTGGCACAGGAGCAGAACATTTTGTTCCCACAGGGTGAGTTCTCATGGAATAAAGGAGGGCCACATCAACTTCTTGGGTTCATTTCATTAATCCATGTGCCCCTGCTTAGAATTCACTGGGGCTTTCTCTCAATCCATCCATCAAGAACTACAAAATAGATTTAAGTTTCCTCAATGCATCTCTTCTTCCATCTCATGGGCTCCTAAATGTTTACTGAGTGCCTCCTCTGCTGGGGAATGCTGCTCCCTCTGCACACTGGCTCCCCCCATCCGTCCTCCCGCCTCCTCTGCCACTGCAGCTGTACCTGCATGCCTGTAGTAACACACGACCTTGACTTCCTCAGTCATGCTCCATCTTACACAGTCTTCCTTGACTGCTACAATCCAGGCTTTTAGCTCCACTATGTGTTTCTGTAATTCTTGACTTTCTCCTGTCAGACCATTTTTTCACACTGTACTCAAATTGTTTAATTCTTTCTCTAGTTCCCATGCTAAGCACCACTGTAGTGATCATGCACACTGTGTCTCCTTTGTTCACCAGTGTTTACACAAGACCCAGCACAGTGCTTGGTACAACATGACACTCAGATGTTCAGTGCATGTTTATCAAATTTATATTCTGGTGTGTTCAGGGCTTCAAGACAGAGTTATCTCTGGAAACTTTCACATCAAAGATCAACTCTAAAGATCAAAGGAGGCTATAGAAACTCCAGATGCCAAAGCAAATCAAAACAGCGAAATATTTCTTCTGAAGCCTTGAGAGAGAGAGAGAGAGAGAGAGAGAGAGAGAGATATTACAGTACAATATAGTATGTACCATAGGATACCACCTCAGCATGAATATCCTAATTATTTTAAGTATTAAAATCTTTTCAGATTTTTTGGCTTTATCCATTATTGGCCATGTGACCTCAGAAGAGTTCTTTCCTTGTTTTGCTTTTGATTACCTGAAGCTTTGTCTTCATTTTAAATTGAAAATGATTGAATAAAGATAGCCATGAATTCTTTGATGCTATTCTAACCTAAGGCTGGGACACATGTTCCTCCCATTCTCTTTATGGTTTGGGTGAACTTCATGACCATGTGACTAACAGAACATAGTAGTTATAACACCGGGCCAGTTTCCCTGAAAAGGCATTAAGAGATTGGCTGCTTTTACTTCTCGACAGAGGCTTCGCTCAAAAGAATTTGGCTAGATGCTGTGAGGGATCCTGAGCTGGTCCCAGCTGCCCTTGGCCTTCAGCAGCAAGGTAGCTGTGTCAGTCGAGAAGCTACCTTAAATGCCCAGCTAGCCTCAGCTGCCAGCTTACTGCAAAAGCAGGAGTCACCCTTTGCAAGAGGTACCTTTCTGGGCCCGGTCACCCCAGAGAACTATGAGCACTAAGGTTTGTGGTGGTCAGCACAGCTGCAGTAGATGGCTACATCACAGGACCTTTCCTATGAATTGGAACAAAGCACATTCTCTAACATCTCATCTCTCCTGCCTGGTCTCCTTTCTTCTCTACTAATTATAAGAATCTCCAAGAAAGGACAACTCTATGTCCTCTACTGAGGTGGGTGGGGTGCAGTGGGCTGGAGAGAGATGTTTGGAATTTGAATGCCACTCTTTTCTTTTCTCCATCTTCCACTCTTGTCTTCCTGTTCTGTGTTCTTTAAAGCACAGCCAGATCAGTTAGACCTAAAATAAGGAGACCAAATTCAGCTTTTAGGGCCCAGACAGAAAAATCACAGGTTTGGTACAACCTCATGGAAATGAAAACCCAGCGCCAGAAGTTAAAATGGTTCAAAGCAAAATTCTCCTTGACAACTTTTGTCATAGCTCTGTGTGTGCACATGCACGCGCGCGCGCACATGTGTGAATGAAATGTAGTTAAACAAACACTGTAGACTACATAATCATTTTATCATGTAAACATGACAGAATTGCAGGCTGTTCTGAGGGGAGGAGTTTAAAAAGTGCATGATTACCTGTAATTACAGTTTTGCTAAGTTTCATGTTATAAAATTCCAGTTGGATTTAAACCACACAGAAAGACATGATGTATATTGGAAATGCTCTTTCTTTCTGAGTCAAATGGTTGACCTCACAGCATTCTATATTCTAATGATCTCTTTTCATTGTGGTGATTGCTAAGGTTGTGTGTTGTGCCAATCATGTTTTGTCCATCCTACAAGATTTGTTACCAAAGCAGTTTGAGACTATGTTGCTTGAATTCCTGCAAACCGCTAAACTTGTTAAGGACAAGTTTGTCACAGAGTCTGAGGTGAGTCTAGGAGGTAGATTCTGCCCATCACCTGCGAATTAGGTTCAAGTTAGAAGGAAGTCACGCTAGACGTCTGGTGTGTACACTTCAACCTTTAATGAAGGGGTACACAGAGTCTCACAGTTTGCTGTACACATTTTGCAGCTGATGTCAGTTACAGAAGGTCCGCTCTATAAAGAGCTTGATTTTATGAGCGCAGAACCTACATCTCCCTTGGCACCCACCCACTTCTAACTAACTCCTGGGGCACCTCATTCCCCAGGGGGGACTAAGTGTGGGACCTTTCAGGACTCTGCTTCCCAAGAGTTGGCACCCACAGACGTCTGCCGCAGCAGGGCTGTTTCTTACCAGTTCACAGTTCCAGGAGGAGGTGTGATGCGTGCCAGCTAGAAAGCCTGCTCTGTAATTACTTCTTGATTTGTCTGGGGGGGAACTGTACAGGCCTCAACCGCGTGTGCTTTCATGTGAGCTCTGGAGGTCAAGCAGAGCCAGAGAACGTGGGTCTGGAGCGAAACAAGTAGTATTTTGTCCTGAAATCAAATGTCACGTTTTAAGGAGGTGCTGAGTGGCAGCTGAAGGTCTGTGATTCGGGGTGCCACCCCAGATATATCCGTCGGTGCAATCACGCCCCGCGAAGGAGGCAGAACGCGTGCCCGGAGCCGCTGGTGGGAGCCTGGCGCCGCGCACGTGGGCAGGCAGCGGGACCCAGCGCCCAGCCGGCTTCCCGCGCCGAGACACCTGCGGGACCCGGCGGGGCGGCGCTCGCCTCACCCTCGCCGCGCCGCCGCCCCCGCCGCGCTCGCCTCACGGGGCCCAGCACAAGCTCTGGGCGCCAGCCGGGGCGCCGCGGTCCCGAGCAGCACCAGGGGCGGGGCCTCGGCGAGACGATCTGTGATTGGCCGCAGGAGGCGGGGGCGGAGCCTTCCCGGGAGAAAACCGAGCGCGCGCCTCGCGATCCAGTCCTGCCCCGAGCCTGAACCCCGGGAGCTTAGCTCCCCGAGCGCCGCGCCGCTTGCTCCTGAGGTTTCTCCCGTGCCGCGGCCGCCTCCTCCCGGTCCTCGAGCCTGCTCCCCAGCCGCGCGCCTCCGCCTGCCTGCGCGGTGCAGCCCCGGCCGGTGCGGCGATGCGCCTCATCCAGAACATGTGCACCATCGCCGAGTACCCCGCCGCAGGAAGTGCCGCGGCCGCCGAGTGCTGCTTGGGGCCCGCGGGCCGCCGGCTCGTCAAGATCGCTGTGGTGGGGGCCAGCGGCGTGGGCAAAACCGGTGAGTGCGCGCCCGCGACTCGTGGTGAAGGAGGCGCGGGGAGGGTTGCGGCCGGGGAGCGACCCGAGCGGCCATCGCCTGCGCCCCTCTCCGCCCACCGGCCAGGGTGACCGAGCCACAGGACGGTCAGGCGGCTTTCTGGGCGTTATCAGCGCCTTGGGGGTTAGAACTTTGGGGGGTTGAGCGTCTGGTATTTCTGGAACCGAAAGGGACTGAGTGAAGTAACCCTGCCAGGGCCTGCGGGGCCGGGGAGACGCGGTCTGGTGGAAGGCTTAGGTGTGGCCCAGCTGGCTACATAGGACAGGGTGTGCAACCAGACCCTCCGTGGAGGAGCTGGAGTTTGTCAGGGTGCCACCCCTCACCCTGTCTGGAAGAAGCTGCAGCGTAGGAATTTCCTCGATGGCTTTCTCCCAGAGTTGTGTGCCAGAAGTGTGATGGAGATGCAGCTAACGTCCAGGGTCACTTCTCTCACTTCTCTTTCTGATCTGCAGCTCTGGTGGTCCGATTCCTCACCAAGCGATTCATTGGGGACTATGAAAGAAACGCAGGTGAGGAGTGCGTTGAAGAGGCGCTGTCGGAACTGTTGTGCCCATTGCTCAGAGCCCTCCTGGCAGGTTCCTTCCCAGTGACAACCCCGATTCTGCCTCTTTCCACTGTGCATGCCCTACATCCACGGTCCCTCAGCTGCCATCTGGCCTCATTCCATTCCAGGCCCATTCATCATTTTATCAAGTGCCTGAAAGTATTCCCTTTGGTATGTTTTAACTATAGGGACCCCAGTTGGAAGCACCCTTTGTGCTCCAGGGCCTCTCCCTTCAAAACACGTCTGCAGAAGTCATAAAAAGCTCTGCCTAGCTCCTCCACCGCCCCCTCCCTCTCTGCTGGCTGCTTTTCAGAGGTGACCTTTTAAAGCAAAGGCCAAAGGAGAACAGTTATAAACCTAAAGTTCCTTTTCCCTAACAAAGAAAAATAACTAAATGGTAGATTTTAGGAACAGAGTTCCTGAATAAATGAGAGGACAAATATTTTAGTTCCTGTGGTTAAAAACAGCCACTGGGGAGGCTTATAGGCTTTCTACGTATGTACGCACTGTTAGATTTCTTCACTCAATACCCTGGATAAAGTACCCATAGGGGATTCACTGAATCAGTTATATAAGCTGTCCCAAGGAAAGGGTCTTAGCCTTCTACTTTGATGTAGTTAATTTTTATCATCATATTTTTATTCTAGCTGATAATGTGGGCTGTGCCAAAATACAAACTTAGAATCAAAGAATGTTAATATACTAAAATAAAACAAAATTCCATGCATGCCAAAGCAAGAATATTTGCTTCAAGGCGGAGGGGTGGTAGTGCACACCTGTATCCCAGCACATGGGAGGCTGAGACAGGAGGGGTGCCATGAGCTTGTGGCCAGCCTGCACTGCATAGCGAGACCCTGTCCAAAAAAAAAGAAAAGAAAAAAAAAAAGCTTTAAGGAAATAGTCCAAGTATGGAAAACTCATTTACAGTTAAACAAGATTTTCAAAAACTCACAAACTTTGTTCTGGTTTTAATAAACCAACTAAACATGGGGTTAAAATCTCAGTTGATTGTCAAAACACTTTTTTAAAATAAGCCCATTAAGTAGAAATACACTATATCTTCTTTTTTGTGTATTTGTGCAGGCTACATTATTCCTAACATCACAAAACAAAACAAAACAAAAACCAAAAATCCTCGCAGTGCTGTAAAGTCACACATGAAGGAAAAGCATAATCTTTCTCTCTTTGCCTCCACAGGTAATTTGTATACCAGACAAGTCCAGGTGGAAGGGGAAACCCTAGCTATACAAGTTCAGGACACTCCTGGAATTCAGGTGAGAGCTCGGAATCTTAACTCCAACTAGGTCAGATGGGACCCTTGCTGGATGTGGGCCTAAAGGAGTCAGGGCTAGACTTTTACATATTGCTTGATGTTTCAGTTGTATCTGGCTGTGGGTCGATTTTAGCCTGGCTTGGTTTGGGAGCTTTGGCAGAGAGACAGAACCCTTCTGTTAGGAGTACTCTGCACAGCAGGAAAGACCAAACTGAACACTGGGAGTTGGCAGAGTCTCCTTGCTATCATTAGAAAGATCAGTTTTTACATACATGTCTTTGGCATTAAAAACCAAATATTGAGGTATAGTTTCAAATACTTCAAATCACTTTTATGTTGTGGAAAGTTACTCTATAGACAAAAGAGCCATGTTAGTGGGTTTTTTTTTTTTCCCTTCCAAACTGGGCAGTTATCCAGGTTTAAATGCTTCCAGCTCCTATCTTTACTTCCCCAGACTTACTGTCTAGCCAGTTAATTTCCCATTTTGTGCAACTACAAAGTCTCTCTGCATGGAGTTCTCTGCAGGTCAATTTTCCACTTGAGTGTGGTGAGCTGCACTGTTATTTATTCCAACTCTGTGCAGCTGGATCAACATATTGTCAAGAAAGCTGAAGTGTGTGGGGATATAACGTGTTTATGACTTGCAGCCCAGCATTACTGTGAAAGGCTCTTTTGAATTCAGTATCCCACCAATCCTGTGCTCTTTGCAGCCCGTGCCATTCACCTTGCCATTACCCCTCTCTTCTAGGCCCATGAAAACGGCTTGAGCTGCAATGAGCAGTTGAATCGGTGCATCCGGTGGGCGGATGCTGTGGTGATTGTTTTTTCCATCACTGACCACAAGAGCTATGAACTCATTGGCCAGCTCCACCAGCATGTCCAGCAGCTCCACCTGGGCACCCGGCTGCCCATGGTGCTCGTGGCTAACAAGGCCGACCTGCTGCACATAAAGCAGGTTGACCCTCAGCTCGGACTGCAGCTGGCCAGCGTGCTGGGCTGCTCCTTCTATGAAGTGTCTGTCAGTGAAAATTACAATGGCGTCTATAATGCTTTCCACATCCTGTGCAAAGAAGTGAGGCACAAGCAGCAGCCCAGTGGCACACCTGAGAAACGAAGAACCTCTCTCATCCCGCGGCCCAAGTCACCCAACATGCAGGACCTGAAGAGAAGGTTCAAGCAAGCTCTCTCTGCCAAAGTGAGGACTGTCACCTCTGTTTGAAATGTGACAATCAGGGGGGTTTGGTCTTCCACGAAGAGACCCAGAGGTGCTTCTGGGTTGGGATTGTTGGGTGGGTGCCAGCGGTGGTTCGTGTTTCCAGGAAGGGCTGGAGCCAAAGGGCGCGGGGCCTGTGGAACTGCTGCAGAAAAGGATGTGCAGTGGAAGCAGGGGACAGATGGATGGGGCCTGAGTGATCCCCTAAAAGCCACTCTCTGTACATGTGACCTGTCTGTGTCCTGTTCCTCCAGGGAGGGCACACTTGTTTTGGCTGTTCTTACCTGCCTTGTAAATGATGGTCAGTTGTAGTTTCAAGCAGATATATTGGTGTGGTTGATGGTGGGAATGAAAGAACTGATTAAGTCTTTGTAGGCTTCCTTTTCTCCCCTACCCTCTCTTTTCTTGCCCTAAAAGGAAGAATTACTTTTCTTCTATCAACATGGTTTGCCCCTCCTAACCTGAAGGATACCCAGATTTCTTTTAAGAACAAAGAGGGAAAACTGTTCCCCCCAAAGGGCTCCACTTTATGGGTTCACAGACAGCTGTACCTGTGGTCTATAGGAGGCAATGGCTCTCCTCACCCAGGATGGGGTGCTCAGTTGGACATGTGTTCAGTAGCTGGGAACTCAGACTCTTCAACCCCAGACTAATTGTAAGATTGTATAGTTTCTTGTGTTTTTTCTTGAACTGTTGGACCAGATATCAAACAGTGTCAATGGATTTTGGTGTGATTTGTGTAAAAATGGCTACAGCAATGACATTGGGTTGCTTCCTAGGCTGGGCTGAGTCATGGTAATGGGGGGCTAAAATACAAAACACTATCTTACAGAGTGTCCAGATGCAGGGGCTACCTGCCAAATCCCCTACACAAATGCACTTTAAAAAGCCACTAGTGCTTTGGGTTAAACTGTAATTTATTTATTTTATGTATAATAAATCTCATTTTAAAGAACAGGCATCTGACTTGGTCTTCCTTGGAATGTTAACACTTTGCCCTTGAAAAAAAAAAAATTTAGTATCTTGTCTAGTGTATATACTGAGTCAGGCCTTAAACCTTGCAGGGTTTGTTAAAGTCTCAGAACAAACCAGTGAGATACATTTTATTATCCCTATTTTACAGATGGTGAAATAGGCTTTGAGAAGAGCAGGTTAAATAATGTGTAAGGGGACAACCTGGGAGGGTGGTGTATTACGTTTGTTGCTTTATATTCCTAAGTAGCATAATTCCTACTCCATTTCCTTCATGGTCCTCTCCATAAACCTAAAACAAATGTCTGATTAAACACATCTCTCAGCAAAGCCCTGAGGGTACAGGTGCTTCTACACAAAATCAGTGCTTCCATATATGTGATTAACTTGGTAAACTTATTGGGATAGTGCTTCCCAAACTACACTTTCTTCCCATAGTAAAAGCTTGTAGCCATTGCTTTCAGGCTGTTCAGAGCCACTCCTACGTGGTTGTGCACCCCTACCAGCCTCTCCTTGCTTCCATTGGGTCTGAAGCACGCATGCCAAGTCACTATCTTGATGGGCCAATGACCACACTGTGTGTTTATTCACACAGGGCTTTCCATCCCTGGGCTTGGCAGTCCTCAGGATAGCCCTGTGAGGACGTGGGGCAGGCGACACCATTTTAAAGAGAAAAGCAAATTCAGTTTTGAGTGACTTGCTCACATTCACCAGAAGACTTGAATCAATGTCTCCTCACTATGGCATTTCCTGCATAAGCACACACAGACACACACACACACACACACACACACACACACACACACACAGACACACACACACACACAGTATTGCCTGTCGGTGTGGGGCTGTGGGGCCATCGGAAGCAGCCAACCTACATAGCTGGTGGGGTTTTCTGTATGGCCTGGGGTCAGGCTTTCAAAAGTTTCCTGGGCTGCACTGCTATCCTCAGTGATGTTCTGAGGAGGCCTGAAGCTTTCCAGTTGAGCAACTTTCTATACTTAGTGCCTATAGATGCCTTTGAGAAGGTTGTATGTCTGGGGGCAGGGAGAGAAGTAGTATCAACAGGAGACACTGAACACCTCACCATGCACAGAGACTTGACCAGACGCTCCTCACTGTATTTCTTCCTTGCAGCTGTGGTTGCAATGCCCAGTGAGTGAGTTTTACCCATGATCTCTTACCCATGTTCTAAACTAAAGAAGGGAAGGGCTTTCCTATGTCCAGCTTATTGCAGCACCGCTTTCCTTCCCATCGCTCTGTGCCTGTGCAGACCTCCGGCAGGCGCAGTCTGCTCCTGACTGGGCATACACCATACCTTTGCATTTCTCGGCCTCTGGCCCTAACCACCGCCCCTTGGCCTTCACCCCTGCACAGGACTCAAGTGTCCTACATATCACCTAGGTATTCTGGATGAAAGGGGTCCTAAAATTTTAGTCCATCCAGAGGGATGAAGTGATTTGTTTGGCAGGGAGTGAAGGGGGGATTGGATGGAGACCATGGCGCCCCCGTAAACTACCCAAGTCCTGGTTCTGTCCAGTGTCTTGGGCTGGTAAGTGTTGGTGGTTCCACAATGCATCTCCTTTCTTTTTTTGTGAAGTTGGCTTCATGTTTCATTATTTTCCTCATTTCTTTCATTATTAGTATCTCTGTATTTAATCCTCTCTCCTTTTAAAAATGTCTAAACTTCAATTCCCTGACCCCAAGAAATATGCTTCTCCTTCCTGGGCAGGACAGCTCCTGGGCATGCTGGCAAGGGCAGGCAGGGATGTATGTGTGTCTAGGGACAGAGCCCCTGAGGAGAAGAAGGGATCTGCACTTTCTGCACAAGTACATACTGCCAGATTATACATATTCTCCTTGAATATTCTGAATCCTGAGCAGGGTAAGGAGATTCTTGCTGTATGGATGAGAAACAGTAGCTCAGGGATTCACTACCTGCTTAGGACTGCAGAGATGGGACCACGATTGCTTCTACTGTATTTCTGGAAAACCTATGGGCTGGGCATAGCTTGGGGGGAGGGTTTGAGATAATAAACATTTCCCACAACTATACCACCCATCTTCAGTATTCTACAGAAAAGAAAACGAAGGCTCAGAATGAAGCAGCTGGTCCAACTCTGAAGAGACAGAGCCAGGTCTCTGCCTCAGGTAGCCTGTTGGGTCCAACTCCTTCAAGAGACACCCCCTCTGTCACCCTACCCTCCCTCCTAGGCCCCAGTTCCCTGCCTGCTCCCCCCCGCCTCCCACCTCTTGTCTGCTACTAGCTCTGGCTCCTCCCTGGGCCCAGGCCCCCCCTCACAGCCAGGCCACATCTGCTGTTGCCATCAGCCAGCTGCTGCTGGCCTCCAGCCCCACTCCGGAATAAAGACATCCAGGCGGCGGGGTGGGGGTGACTGCCAGTCTGTCTTAGAACCAACCAGACCCATATCTGTCATGAAGTCTGGCTTTTGAGTTTCTTCCTTGCCTCAAATCAAAACCACTCTCAGCCCTCTGCAGGCTGCCAGGCCCTGCCGTGCAGTCAGAGGGATGGCGGACACTGCCAGCCCTGCTGGCCTCTCTCTGCTCCACACAGACAAAGCACCACCAGACCTGAGTCTTCCACCCAGCCTCTCTGAGCCTCCAGGTTAGGAAGCTATGGGCGTGTTGACAAAAAGTTTCTTGTTTAGCAGAGAAATGGGATTTCAACATTCATCTTATACCCAAAGAGGGAAAAAACAAATCTATGTTCTGGGCAAATGAACAAACTTGTGGGCAAATTCCCACAAAGAAGCAGTTGGGAAACTGATCCTGCCTTGATGGGGAAATGGAAAGGGCTGGCCATCTCTGTAGAGAACTCATGTTGAGCTCCTCAGGGAATGATGGTCCAGAAGGAATCCCAGAGCCTGTCTGGTTACAATGAATAACATCCAGGAAAACTGGTGCTGCTGGCACTTCCTATAAAGTCTAAAGAGAGAAGGTTCCAGAAAGTTCTTATTGTTCTCATTACTCCTACATTTGAGAAGTGAGCAGGATTAAGGTTCTTGACAGTGTTAAGCCCTCAGACATCCCCATCACTCTCTTGCAGACCCTTCACCCAACTGGATTTGTTTGCTTTTTTTGTCTTTTTGACACAGGGTCTCACTATGCAGTTCAGGCTGGCCTCGAGCTCTCCCTGTTGCCCAGGCTGGCCTCAAACTTTCAACAATCCTCCTGCCTCAGCATTGCCGGTGCTGGGATTACAGGAGTATGCCACCATGCCTGGCTCTTGGATTTGTCCTCTTATATTCCTTTTAAAATAGAGATAGAGTTCTTGATGTTTCTTGGACAGAATGATAGGCAATATTTGTAATACTGGATTATTCGTTGTTGAGATTGTATTTGTAGGAACTGAGGTAAAATAAATAATGGTGGTCTTTGGAGGGAGCTTGACAGAATTCTTTGTTATTGAAATACTACTGTACTGTAGGGGCAGAGGCCTAAACAGAGCTATAGGCACAGGCCCTGGTCTTCTGAGGCCAGTGCTGGCTGACCGTTCTGAAGCACTTTCACTTTGCTGTGCCCACCATGTTTGCTAGGAAGAGGACTGCAGGAGGTTTACAAAAGCAGAAGGCAATTGCTTCAAAGTGTTTACACCTCCATTGGATGTGTTTATAAAAGGTGGCCTGTGAGGTTCCTGGCAGGAGATTTGCATGCATGTGCTTGTTTTGGCTCTGGCCAGACACAGTTCAGATGATAAACATTCACACCCAGGCCTGAAGAAGGAGAAACCAGCGCCCAACACTTAGCTTGGCCCTTTTGTGTCACCCTCAGGTGGCTGACATGGGGCTGAGGGTTGCAGTGCCTCTTTAGTATGGATATATTTTGGTAAGGGTGAAGAGGTAAATCAGAGTGTCAACTGCAGATTCTGCATAGCAGACTTGCGCCATTTCCCCTGTGACCAGGTTTACCCAGGATTGAAAGCACTTTCAAGACAGATAGCTACTTCGTGGTTACACAGGTTATAACTTTTGGATATTCTTTTATAGAATAGAAATGTTTAAATGTAGTTTAAAACTACAAAGTCTCAAAGATAATGTATAAATAATACATGTTTGCTATAAAAAAAATCAAAACAATACAGAACTATACAGAGAACAGGACTACTACTTTTAGCATTCCTATTTGACATTTCTGCCCAGATGTAAGCTCTTGTTAGCAACTTTGCTTTCTATTTCAGAAAATTCCCTGTGCATGTAGACATGTGGTTTGCAACTTAACTTTCAGGAGACCCTCATAGTGCCAGGCATGAGGAGGAGCATAGCTGCTTGTTCTCTGTGTGCCACACAGTCAGGGACTTGTCTGGCTCCTGCCTGACTGTGGCTCAGAACACTGCTGTGCTGGAATGTTCACTCACTGCAGCCTTGACCTTATTTATTTATTTATTTAGTCTTTTTGAGACAAGGTCTCACTATGCAATCCAGGCTGGTTTAGAACTTAACGATCTTCTTACCTCAGCCTCCCTGGTGCTGGGATTACATATTTTAGAATGAATGAAAGAATGCAAATTTGAGTCAGTAACAGGCTACTTTATTTCAGAAAATGTTAATATTTTCTTTTTCTTTTCCTCCTTAGAGTTCTCATATTATTTCACTACGTACAACTGGGTGTTTCTTGTAGGATCAGAAGGAAAATTCAACTCACAGAAAATATTAATATCTTCTAAAATAAAGTAGCTTACATTATAATTTATTTTAGGGAGATTGCCATTTTCTTCCTCATTTAAACTGAGATTTTTAGATTAGCAGTATTAAAAAAGAATAGTGTGGTGTCACATGTCTGTAATCCCACTACCGGGAAGGCTGAGGCAGAAAGTTCATGATGCTGAGGCCAGCCTGGGCTACATACCAAGATCTTGTCTCAAAAAACAAACACACAAGCAAGCAAGTGAGCGAGCAAGCAAGCAAGCAAACATCTGAGTTCTATAATTCAACACCATCAAAGAACTGGCATTAAGTGGAAAGCATACTTGGGCAAGAAAGTAAACATCTACTTCTATAAACATCCTGCTTTTATTATATCTCAGAATGATTTCCAACCTCATTTTGCTTTATTTTTCCCCCTGAAATGAAATGAGTGTTTTTTAAAATCACAAACTCAGTATCTTGGTGTACATTTTATTTTCTCTACCTCTTTAAATCCACACTAGAAACGGCTTTCAGTTTTATCTTATTTTAAACATCTTTTAGAGATTCTAGCAATTTCCATTGACCATGTACTAATAAATGCCTGGGTTTAAAGGTGTTTTTTTTTTTTTTTTTCTTTTCCTCCTTAGAGTTCTCATATTATTTCACTATGTACAACTGGGTATTTCTTCTAGGATCAGAAGGAAAATTCAACTTACAGAAAAGAAAGCTTTATGTTTCAATAGGCACTGTGAACCCTAAAGGCCATGAAGGAGTGGGGTTTACCACTGGACTCCCCCTGAGGAGAAAGCCCCTGCTGGAGGCCGCCTCAGAGTGCAGGAGGACTTCATAGGCAGGCCCCGCCCTCACTCCTTCTCCCCTGCTGTTTCAAGGAGCCTGGCAGCTCTGCCCAGGGAGCTCTTGGAACAATATCACCCTTTGTTGGCAGGGTGATTTACAACACGTGCAGGCGACCAGGCTGCCCCACTGCCAGCCCTCCCTTCCTCATCTGTTCAGAATGCTCCAGGTCAGGAGAGAAATAAAGCCTCAGACTCTACTTGCAATGTTCCTCCTCAGTTATATAATTTTAACAAAACCAGTTTCCTTACACTCATAACTCTAAAGCACTTTTGCCTTCTCCTTGACCAATGCCCAATCAAAAAACATTTTGCCAACAGGCCTTTATCCAGCTTTAATGAAGATAAGGTGGAATCAGGAGAACATAAGGAAGATAAGGTGATAAATGGAAATTGCCACTAATTAGGTCAGCTAAAGATAGCCTGCCACCTTTAGCAAAATGAAAAAGAAAAAAAAAAAATCAAGGCACAATTTTTTTTTGTACAATGGATGAACCTAGGAGTACTGAGCTATATCCCCAGTCCTTTTTTTTTTTTTTTTTTTTTCTGGAAAGAAGTTGTTATTTTTATTTAAAAAGAAGATCTCACTGAGTTGCTAAAATTCAAAATTGTGATCCTCCTGCTCCAGCCTCCCAAGTAGCTGGGATTAGAGGCCTACACTACCAGGTCCAACTGCAATTCTTTTTTAAAGAATAAGAGCAATCTAAATAAAGTACCTCATTGCACAGTTATCAAGACCCTTTCAGCACAATGCAGTCATACCCACAATTAGCTAGGTATATCTGGAATGAAGACAAACAATGGTATTGGTATTTCCAGCTTGGGTAGGTCTTATCTTCTTAGTAGATGTCAGAAGCCAAGGTCTGGATGTAGTCGGTCTGTTGCAAAGAGCAGCTCAGGAATGTTAAGTGGCTTCAGGAGTCTCGTGGACAGCACAATCACCTAACAGGAGGAGCAAATAAATTGTAGAAGTTAGGGAAGTCAACACTGGTTTATTTGATCATAAGAAATAAAATACAACAAATGTCTTTGGAGAGAGGCACAGAGTGGAGGGCCATGGAGAAGACAGTGTGACAGACTGAATGTCTTCTGGTACTAGTGTCCTCCTGGGTGCGTGCATGCGTGCACATGTGTGTGTGCATGGTCTAGGAAGGATGGCCTGTGGAACAGCTGGGCTGTCTTCTAGACCTTTAGCCAAGGATACACTAAGAAAGCATAAGTGATGCCAGATGCACTGAGAGGCTGAGCCCAGCCACCCTTTGCTACTGAACTGATTGAGATCATGTCCTAGCTTTAGCCTGTGGCAATCGGACCTCAGGCTTCTTTGAGGGAGCCTTTGCACACCCATGCTAGGTATATCCAAGAGGTGGGTCTGTGTTGGGACGCTGATTGCACTGGTTTCTTGGTACCACAAACTGAGGCCAATCTACATACTTACACAGTTGTGTGGACTTCAAAGTCTAAGATCAAGGTGCTATAGGGTGGGTTCCTTCCAAAAGCTGCAAGGGAGCCTCTTCTACCTCTTGCCCTCACTTTCTGCATGTCTGCATTGTCTTCCTCTATATATGTCTGTCTGTCCAGATTTCCCCATTTTCCTAGATATAGCCATACAACATTAGACTCCATACTAATGAACTCTCCTTAATTTAACTGACTACAAAGACTATTTCCATACAGGTCACATCCACAGGTGTGGGGAGTGGGTTAGAATTTCAACATCTTTTTGGGTGGTGGATGAACATAAGCAAAACCATGATGATGATGATAATAGAAGCTAGTATTTCCTGGTTCTTCTGATGAGCCAGGTTCTGAAGATTAGCTATCATCTCCACTTAATCCTCACCACATGCCCTTATTAGCTGCATTTATTATTCCCATAAAGCGACACTAGGTAACTCTTCCAAGATACACATAAGCACTAAGTGAGGAGCAGCTGAGGTCCTCATTCCAGGTTCAGTGTCCTTCACCAGGGCTCAGGGAGTGGCTGCCTGACTCCTCTAATCTATATGGGGCTTCTGGCCTTTCCAGTTGCTCACTGGGTGATGCTTCTAGCTTCTGTTGGTCTGGACCTTACTCTGGGGGCAGATTTCTCTTCCAGCATGGTGAGAACTTGTTTCCAGGGCTGGGCGTATGAGGTGCTCTGTAAGGACTGGTGATGTTTGAGGAGGTGGCCACAGGAGGTGGGGCTCGATCAGAACACTGCAGGGCGGCACCTGAGCCAGATGATGTGAAGACAGCAGCCTGACTGGGCCTCACCTGCACACACTGCCTGGCTGTGCTTCAGAGGGGAGCAAGTTCGTCTGGGCACCTGTCTCCCCTCCTGTCCTCCAAGGTTGTTCCAGGTGCAGCCAGGTCAATGAAGCAACCAATTACTAATTTACCCAGCTCACTGAGGGAAAACAGAACCCACATTCCAGTGCAATGGGGGAGGAAGAGTGGATGGGACCAATGTAGTGGGATGTTTCATAATTTTTTTGTTGTTATTAAAAACAACTTTTCAAAAACCTACTGAAAAGTTTCTCTTAAAAAAAAAAACAAAAACATTAGTATGTGGAAGCACCTATTTTACTTGTTTTTTGAAACAATATTAACTTAAAAAAATACATGGCTAATGTCAGCCAAGTCATTTTCGTTAGAAAAAAATTACACTGAAATTTGTGCTTCCCATTTTTTCTTGAAATCAAACAATGAGAGTTTGAAGATGCTGAGCAAATGTTAAGTTTTCCCTCATCATCTGTGCACACGGCTTGGACATTGCCTGAACTTGTGTGCCTGGTGAGGGCCTCTCTTCATCCCAGGGTTTTTTTCTCTTCAATGTATTTTAGTGCAGGGTCTTACTACACAGATCGGACTCGTAGTGGCCCTCCTGTTTACAGCCTCCCAAGCACTGCCACCGTGCCCAGTCTTAGTTGCCCTTCAGTGCACCCTGGGGGTAGGGCCAGCAGAGCACACCAAGCATCAAGCCTGGTCATTATGCCTCCCCGAGCAGGTGTTTTAGTCTGCCGAGCTATTCGGCCGGCCCTGTCATCCAAGTTCTTTTGCACCAAACCTCCAGGTGAGTGGTGGCAGTGCTCCTAGGCTAGAGTAGTCGGCAGGACCAAGCAGACCCTGGCTGCAGATTACTGCTTAGACTTAGAGTTAAGTGCCATTTGAGGGCCTAGCAAAGGCCATTGTCTGTACACCTGCCCCTGTTCTGCTGCTCATGCACTCACTGGGGCCACCTTTTCTCACAGGTTTAAAATCCTTTGTTCCTCTTGGCTACCCTTTGCTAGTCCCAAATGTCACTTAACTCTAACTCAGTGGCTTCCACTTTGCCAGCAGGAAAAGAGCTCCACAGCATTGCCTAGAGGATGAGAAAAGGGTCCAGCATGTGGAAAGCATGGCAAGAACCACGCATTTGTCAGCGGTTTTGCTGTGGCTTTTGCAACTGTGCTATAGACCTTCTTTTCAAACTTAGAAGGCCTAACGATTCTAGAGAAATACACATAACATTCCAAATACAGTTTTAGGGAAAGTTCATGGACTCCAAGGGAATTCTGGTGAACAGTTAGGAAACCCATTAAAAACGCATGCACCAAGACACAAGTTCTTTGTGCACTCTCTGGAAGTATTCTTCTGAGGTAAGAGAGGCCAGGAAGGGCTAATATGCCAAGGAGTCCCCTCAGCATGACTTGCCAGTCCTACCATGCTGGTGGCCTCTGAAGTTCTTACTTCTGTGTAAAACTGATAGACTCCTCTCTGGCTGAGGTAAGGCTAGTGAGAGTGCTAGAGTGCACCTCCGAGTGTGCTGAAATCCTAGGTAGGACTGAGGAACTTGGAGCATAAGGCTACAGACTCAGCTGAGGCCAACAATTTGAAAGCAACACCCAGTCTCAGTAATCTATCACTTTCAAGTCAGGTTCTGGGCTCATTTCTATCCCTAAGCTGGAACACAAAGACTGCCCTCCTCACATCTAAACAAATAGGCCTCTGCACCCCCATAGGGAGGGCTGAGCGAGAGGGTAACAGGGACCTGCTCTGCAGAGGGGTGAGAAGAAACAGATGGAAAACACTCGAGGCCCCTCCTGAAGTAGGTTAGGGGGCCCTAGAGGCGGGGCTGAGCCCAAGAATTCTTCCCACCTCGTGGTTAAGAGCACAGGGCTGGGAGTGCCAACTGCTGGACCTGAGCTGGCCCACTTGCCAGAGGGCTGACTGAATTTGCTCCCATCACTCAGAGCCTCCATTTCTTCATTTGTGAGATGTGAACAAGCATCCATATCGGGAACAAATGTAAACATCTGTGTGGAATACTTAGCACAATGCAGGCTCCAGGGGGGCCTGAAAATGAAGCTGCAATTATTGCCTGTATGACCACTGCTGCCCCTGTTCTGCTGCTTGTGCACTCACTGGGGCCACCCAGCTGCCTGTTCCTCACAGGCTTAGAATCCTTCACTCCTCCTGGCTGCCCTTTGCTAGGCCCAGTGTCTCCAGAGTATTTCAAGCCTTCAGGATGGGCTGCTGCTTGGCTCTCCGCACCCTACACCCTTGCCTCCTCACCCTTTCCCCATCAGTCCTCCTTCCACCTGAAACTAATTGGTTTTCTGAGGATGTGTCCCCTACCCATTGCCAAGTGACCTGTTCATCCACCTTCCATTGCTCAGGCCCTGGCCTTCCCATACCGGCCTCCTCTGAAACTGCACGTTCCCAGGAATGCCTGCTTTCCTTTTTCTTCCCTGGCCTCTCACTGCTTCTTAGCACAGTGTCTGATGCAGAGGTGGCCCTGGATTTACAGAGTTCATAATGAACTAAATGCACAGAAGCAAGAGGCCATGGTCAGTGAAGGCAACAGTCGGCTATGGTCAGTAGCAAAGTTTCTCATTCAGGGAGGCTCCTGTAAAAGACTGTCAAGTGACACTGGATAAATTTGTTTCATATCAACTCAACAAAAAACGTACTCCACTAAAATTCCTATTTGAGGAGCAGCAAGGTCACATTGCTAACATTCATATGCAGCGCAATAGTTGGTGGTCCTCAAGTAGTTTTATATCTTAGGCATTTTTGGCATTCTCACTACTTTTGAGTGTTTTAGACATTTTTTTCTAGTTTATTCAACTACTGCTGGTTCTGCTTAGTCCTTTAAGTTCTAAAAAATGTTCTTCATATGGGGGAACACTGCCTCAAAATTGGAAAACACTCAGAAGAGCACAAAACAGCCCTATCTGACAGAATTGAAATACTTTAACCAGAGCTACCAAACTTGTAATAGCAGTGAAATCAACCATTAGGGAATTCCTTTCAGAAAACTGCCTTTTCTTCCCCTTCTTCCTCCTCTTCTTCCTTTTCCCCTTCCCTCCCTTCTCCCCCTTTTCCTCCCTTCCCCTCCCCTCCCCTGTCTTCCTTATCATTATTATTATTGTGGTTACTGGGATTGAGTGTATGGCCTTCACTCTGAGCTACATTCCAAACCATTTCTTTTTGATTTTGAGCCATGGTCTTGCTAAGTTGTTGAGTTGCATAGGCTAGGCTCAAACTTGTAGTCCTCTTGGCTCAGCCTCCCAGGGTCAGGATCACAGGCATGTGCCATTGTGCCTGCGAGAGCTGCCTTTTCTCAGACTGCCGAAGGCCTGAAGAAAACACCCAGCCAGGACTGGCTGTCATTCCTTGCCCTCCACATAGCTTGAGTTCTCTTGAGTTTTTCTTTCTCTTTCTCCTTCTTTTGTGTCTTATCCTTCTTCTTCTACCCTGCCCCCCCCCACCCCCATTCTTCCTTTTCTTCAGTTCAGGGCTCAGGACCAGCTGATCCTGAGCCTGACACACAGCTCACAGCTCTGGGCCATCTTGCTACCTGCCGAGCTGGAATGCAGTAGTAGGGCTAGCCTTCTCCCCAGGCTGAAGCACACAGGGTGGTGCCAGGGATCCCAGTAGTGGTCAGAGTGTGGCCATCCCCATACTGTCCTTTACTGTTGGTGTCCGGAACACCTCCCATGAGAATTACATTGCAGAGAGAATCTTTGCTGACTGCAGATCAATTTTATACTTAACAGAAGAAACAGGGCATTTAGCACTGCCAAATATTTTTTGTTACTGAAAAGTCTAAATTAGGTGTAGCTTCAAGGTAACTACGATTTAAGTGCTACCAAGTGTTGCTAATAGCAGACACTTCCATTGTGGAATATCTGAAGATGGAGCTCATTCATCAGCAACAGGCATCTGGGACAACACAGAAATATCACATAAAAGATGCCAGCAGACTATGAGCCAGAGGCGGAGGACAGCAGATTCCTGAGAGCCAGGGAACCAAGCATCTCCAACAGTCTTGGCCGCACGCCAGCACTCTGCTCTGTGGTGGATAAGGGACTGTTCGGTGCTTGTTCTCAGCCCACCCCCACCTGCACAAGAGCAGCCCAGCCCCCGCAGCCACCCAGCCTCCTCACCACCACTGTGACTTGCGGGTGGCAGCGTCTTCCTGTTCTATTTCTGCTGAATGTGGAGGCAGCAAGTAAGGCTACGAGGACTATAACCCTCTGGCTTCTAACACTGGGAAGCACAGGGAGCAGGCAGTAATTTTTCTTCCTTTTTTCTTTATATTGGAAAAGACTTTTCCTTGAAGTATAACATGTAGGCGCAGGCACCAACATTCATACTTACCCATATGAAGAACTGTATTTTCAGTGCATATCACACCCTGCATGCACACATCCTACACACAGCTGCATTAAGCACAGAAAAGGTTTGGATGGTTCAACAGAAGGCTGGCCCATTAGCTCTTCTGGAAAACTCGTGAGCTGTCTGACCTGCTGTCACTTTGCTTCAGAGATCCTAGTGTGTTGGGCTTCAGGCTCTCAGAGTGTGACATTTCAGATCATCTTTTTACCTTTGTCCCTTCTGATTTTGTGGCTGTTAGTGATGTCTTTAAAGTCACTCATCTCCCTCTAGGGACTTCCTGTCAATTTAAAAATAACCTGGAGGCAAGTTCTCCTTGAAACCCTAAAATTGTGTGCAAAATTGCATGTGCATGAACATATTTCTAGATCTACTTTAAAAAAATTCCATCCTCACAAAACATTGAACTGCAGAAAGGTAGAACCACATGAATGTGTGGGTGGGTGACACACATGTGCCATCTACGAAAAGCAGAGAATGGCAGCGCCAGCTTGCCCACTTGGCCTTCCCTTTTGCTTGAGCTAGATATGCCCAGTATTTTCTGGAGGTTCTTCCTTGTTATTTTCTTTTTACAATTATGAGCTTCTGCTGGCTTTGTGGCCACCGCCTGACTGCAAAGTTTGGCTATCTGGCAGATATCAGTGAGGAGAAGGGGCTGGGGGCCAGCACAAATGCATTGCAGAAGCCTGGAAGACACCCATTGCACTGCTCTGGCTGCTTGGGGTGGGTGGGTATCAGGAAGTGCCTTCCTCAGTCAAGTCAGGGAAGAGGACATTTTGGTCAGGAAAGAGTTTCTGTAATTTGCCTACTTCCTCTGAGCAACCACAGGAAGGGAGAGCAGATGAGACACAAGCACTTTCCAGTGCAGTAGACAGGAGTACAGCTGCTGGTTCCCTGTGGTTCATGCCGTCCTGCTTGCTCTGTGAAGAGCGATTTGTTTCTGCAGGTGCCCAAAGAATTGTCTCAGCTCCCTCTGGATGGACGCTCCACTAATGCTGTCCACATCTCAGATGCAAAGCCCTGACCTCCCTGACAGGTATGAGCCACCTAAAGGAAGATCTTCTGCTCTCCTCCCGCAGTTCCTGCCAGTCCATGAACAGGAGATATTGCTTGCTGCCTTCTGTCTGCTCTGCTTTGCCATGAACAGTTTATCCTCTGTCCCTTCTACTATATTAGCCTGCCTTGAGCCAGCCAACTAAAGAATAAAATCTCTATGAACTTGGACCAAACAAACCTTTCCTCCTTTAACTTTCTTTGGGTGTTGAGTATTTTGTCTCAGCAAAAAGTAACTAAGACAGAAGACCTGTGGAGATGAGGAGGAGGTAGCCCCAGTTTCCTCTGCATCAATCAGCCCACAACAACGGGATGGTTTCGGTTCTAATTGTGTGTGAGCAAGGGAGACAAACAGACTGATGACAGCAGCCACCACCAGCAGCGGCCTCAGGTCCATGCATGAATGCAGGGGCTGTGGGACTAAAGAGATGGCCTGTGGATGACACGGGGTCAGTGTGGTAGTAGTCTACATAAGCATCAGGCAGAAGATAGATGAACCCTATTTGCTTTTAAGTTCTGTGTAGCCTGAGATCAAGTACTCATGAGTGAGCTCTGAGGAGGCCAGGTAGCATGTGTCTAGAGAGACAGGTCTCAGAGAGATGTCTACAGACTCAGTAGGCTAAAGTAGGGGGTTGGTCCTTACCCCTGGAGATACTCAGCAGTAGAGAGGATGGAAAGAGCAGAAGTGCCAGCTGCATTACATTCACTGCTCTCATGGATTATCAAGCTGGAGCTAATCTCCTAGGCAAAGGCAGGCCTTTGATGGATGGTGTGCTGTACACTGATTCTATCCCCCTACCTGACTGAACAGGTCCTGTGTGCTCCCAACAGAAGTTTGAGTGTAGCACATCACAGAACTGGCACACATGATGTGGGGGTGAAGGGGAACTGCCAACTTCATTGGGTTGGGAGTCACCCTGGGGATTAGTAAAGCATTCCTCTGGGTGGATCACAGAGACATTACAGAGGAGGGCACTCTATCTGGTCCCTTGCTCTCTTCCCAGCCACCACAAAGTAAACAGTTTTGCTTTGCCAACTCCTCTCCACATGATGTTTCTGTCTCAGAGCCAGTCAACCATGGACTGAAACCTCTGCAACCATAATCCAAATGAAACCTTTCCTCCTATAAGCGGTTGGGATTGGGTAACTTGTCCCAGCAATGGAAATGGTGAGCAACACACATGCTGTTTCAAATACAGCTCGGACAGCCAGGCTTCATTTGCACAGCACTTCTGAAGCTGAGCTCTGCCTTTAGCTGCTGTGCCAGGGCAGCTGGGGGGAAGGAAGGGATGTGCTCAGCAGATGTCATTCCAGCCAGCACCCAGGTAATCCCCTCCTTTTATGAATGTGGAGATAAAGGGCACCACCTGTTTTCCTGCTACCTTTGTTATCCTCCTAGGGTCTGTTAGCTTTTCAGGGAAGCTTTTGGCACAAAGGATAAGCAGCAGTTAGGGCTGCTCCTTAAGCCCAGCATTCTCTGAGACGCTCTTTCTGCAGACTGTGAACAGGGTCAGATAGCAGCAAAGCTACTGTAGATTCTGTGTCTCTGCTGTTAAATGCAGGTCACAAGGCTTTGAAAACATCTGCATTTTGTCCTTTTAACATGGGGGTAAAAAAACAAAACAAAACATGGGGATTACCATGTCTGTCAGGTCGTTATAATGCCCCACTGTTCTAAAGAGGTAAGAATTTAGTTCATCACATGAGGGACAACAAGAAGGGTGATTGCTGATTTAAAAAAAAATCTTATTCAAAAGGTAATTACTCCCTGAATAGATCCTTAACACTGTTGATAGAGAGGGTTCAAAATGAGGCAGAATTTAACAATTTATCATAACTTTCACCATTCGTGACCATAATACGTAGCAACAATAGTAGAAATGGTTACAGCTGATGACTAGTTGCTCCTCTGCTTAAACGCCTACTCCAGTTCCCTAAATACCCAGTTCTCATTTCCTAGCTGGGTATTTGGACACCAATAGGGACGAGGCCCTCTAGATATCACCAGGTGGCCCAGTCACTGAATGCTCAGAACACTTTCACCAAGCCAGTTCTCTTAAGAGTCAATAAGTCCACCAGGTCTTCCTGGGTATGGTGGTCGATGCCTATAATCCCAGCACATGAGAGCTTGAGGCAAGATGATTGGCATGAGTTTGAGGCCAGCCTGAGCTATTTGGTGAGTTCAAAGCCAGCTTGAACTATACAAAAAGACCTGGAACGAAAGAGGGAGGGAGGGAGGGAAGGAAGGAAGGAAGGAAGGAAGGAAGGAAGGAAGGAAGGAAGGAAGAAAGGAAGGAAGGAAGGCCAAAACCCTCACTAAAACACAAGGTTTATTGAGCTCCTGCCATGTGCTTAGGTCTGGGAAGCTCCAGCCTGCATCCTCTGTGTTGGGATGGTGATTGCACTGGTTTCTTGGTACCACAAACTGAGGCCAATCTACATACTTACACAGTTGTGTGGATTTCAAAGTCTAAGATCAAGGTGCTACAGGGTGGGTTCCTTCCAAAAGCTGCAAGGGAGCTTATAATGCCCCACTGTTCTAAAGAGGTAAGAATTTAGTTCATCACATGAGGGACAACAAGAAGGGTGATTGCTGATTTAAAAAAAAATCTTATTCAAAAGGTAATTACTCCCTGAATAGATCCTTAACACTGTTGATAGAGAGGGTTCAAAATGAGGCAGAATTTAACAATTTATCATAACTTTCTACCTCTTGCCCTCACTTTCTGCATGTCTGCATTGTCTTCCTCTATATATGTCTGTCTGTCCAGATTTCCCCATTTTCCTAGATATAGCCATACAACATTAGACTCCATACTAATGAACTCTCCTTAATTTAACTGACTACAAAGACTATTTCCATATAGGTCACATCCACAGGTGTGGGGAGTGGGGTTAGAATTTCAACATCTTTTTGGGTGGTGGATGAACATAAGCAAAACCATGATGATGATGATAATAGAAGCTAGTATTTCCTGGTTCTTCTGATGAGCCAGGTACTGAAGATTAGCTATCATCTCCACTTAATCCTCACCACATGCCCTTATTAGCTGCATTTATTATTCCCATAAAGCGACACTAGGTAACTCTTCCAAGATACACATAAGCACTAAGTGAGGATTTCATGCTTGGTTGAGGAGACCTGGTCAGCAAACACATGTTAGGTAGCAAGTAGTCTAGGGTTTCATTGCTGGGATGCCACTGGAGATGGAGGAAGGACCTGGAGTCACATGTAGGATGTCAGAAGAGAAAGTGAGGTCCCATGGCTGGTTATGTGGACATAGACAGCCATGGTTAGAGGCAGGACACAAAGGTAACAAGGCTATCCAGGCAGCCAGGGCTGGGCTGGAACCCAGCCCCCACTTGTCTGGCTTGCTTCTCTGCAGTATTGTGAACAGACCCAGCTCTAGCCAGTACTCCACTTGCATAAAGCATGCCGAGGTAACCCTGAGGGCCTGGGAAGATAGCATCCCAGAAGTAAGACTCAACCAGGAGATGACGGCTGAGAGAAAGACATCCAGGCTCTTTATCCTCTGGCATGACAATGCTGAAACATGCCATACATGGGCCCAGAGTGTCAGGGCCCCAGGACTGTGCCTCAGTTACCTACAGAGGTAACCAGCCCAATAGCGTACTCTGGTTTTTCCTCCTCATTGTCTTTCTTTTCTGATTCCCTCATTCTCCCTAGCAAACTAGCTATTCACACATCTGTCCCAACGTGTCTTTGGGGAATGTACTAAAGCAAAGGTGCTAAATTTTCCTGAGTTACAGGCTCTGTGACCCCAGGGGAGTGGAGCCTGCAGGCAGCAGCTCTCTTTTCCGGAAGGCTGTCTCCTGGGTCATGTGGCCTCCTCACCCTGCTGCAGAGCAGGGCAGATAACAGTGATGACAGCTGCAGGGGAGGGGGCAGCTAAACTAAGAAGCTATTCTCAGACCTTAGCTGATTGTGGATTCACAACCAACTATACCATTTCCTAAAAGAGAAAACTGGGGCTTCTCTCTTCCACATTGCCCAACTAGTCAAAGGCAGAGGCAGAACTGGAATTAAGGCCTGAAAAATCAGAGGATCTGTGTTCTTTGGGACCTGCTGGAAGTAGAGAAGAGAAAACTGTACACTACTTATTGTCCTGAAAATGCCCTGTCCCCTAATTTTCAAGATGGGAGGAAGTCCCTGGAGTCCTCAGTTATCTGAGAAGCAGAGCAAACTCCACAGTAACTAAGCACTGACTACAGAAGCTATATACTCCAAGGAGTCAGCAATGAGAATGGCAGCACCTGGCCTTGGGGCCCAGGGGTAAGAAAGGACTGGGAAGAGAGCTCTCCCTACTCGCCTCCCTTGCACTTCCCACCCAATCCATCTGCAGAGCAGTTTATTTTGCATACAACAGGGATCCACTTGCTGAGCTTGAGAGCTTAATTTGTCATGGTAAACTTGGCCAAAGTCATAGAAGAGCAGAGGTAGCCAGGGGCTATCAGCCTGAATCTAGCCAGGAGCATGTCTGGTGCTCAGGGAGACAGGAGAATGTGACATGGGCACCAGCAGGTAGGAGAGGAGGAGGTCAGGGCAGTGCCCCCACCTGCCCTACCCATTCCCGACTGACTCATTCAATCACCCATAACTCATTACCTGGGTTCCTGGTTTCAAGGATGCCACAAGGTCTTTGATCATTTTGGCTTCAGAGACTGTGATACCACCCACTACAAAGAGCAGCAGGAGTGGGTGGTCACTGGGATGAGGCCGGCTCACCTGTAAAACAGAACACCAGCATCAGATGGAGCCCCAGGGTGTCACCCTGGTCATATAGGTGGGAGATAGAATCTTCATGAAGACTGGTTTACTGATCAGAGGTGACTAGGCTTAGTGAACTTACTGACCAGGGTGAGGCACAACATGGCACTTGATTATAGCCTTTTACATAAAGATGTACCAAAAGAAAAACTCAAGAGCCCAGGCATAAGAGAAACATGAGGGACCATTTATTACTCAGCATAAGTGTGCTTTTCTTCTTTGACACATAGCTATGTTCATTTCCTTCATGGTATGCACAGTGCCCTTTGGATACTATTTTTGTTTGTATATTTGTTTCTGTGTTGGGTTTCTCTTCTATTCAACCAGAGGAGGCCTCACATCCACCTGGATCCCTGCGAACTCCCAGTTCAGTGAGTGCAGTTTTGAGCACAGATCAAGTGCTACACAGATGTCCCTGAACAGAGCTCTTGGCAAGTGGCAGCAGAGGGTGCACGAAGATGAAGGGGGCCAGAGCCCATCCTCAAAGAGATCTCCATCTAGGATGAACTCAGAGCTTAGGTTATCTGAGGGATTCTTTGGAAAGCTCAGGGTATCAGGCATGCCTTCTAATTATCTCTACTGTTTTCTGTGAGCAGCTTAGGGAACAGAAGGAAAGGATGAAAAGGTTGTACAGATCCTCAGAATCTTTGGGAAAAGTTGTCAGAGAGACAACTCCATATCCTCTCCCAACAGCCTGTTCTTTTTTTCTCCTTGACTGTATCTGCAGACCACTTCTAATCCACATGCTGAACATCAGCGGCAACTCTGCTGTGGTCCCGACCTGGAACTGCTCTCACTGAGTTAGTGATGGCGTTATAGCGTAGGAGTCAATGGACATCTGTCTTCACCTAAGAGACATTACTGGGGCATTTACCTCAGTTGATGACATCCTTATTGGCCACCATGATAATACTCTTTTGGTTGTCCTTTCCACCTTTCTAACTTTGTTTCATTTCTGATTTCTCTGTAGGTTTTCCCTTTTTAGTCTCTCTTTAAATGTTCATGTTGCTTGCAGCTCCATGCTTGGTCTTTGCAATTAATATAACATCCCTAAGGGACTCATTTTCTTATCTGCCTTCAGCCATCTTTTACACACTTCCCACATCTGTCTTCAGGTCAAACATCTAATGGGGCTCAATGAAAATTACTACTTAGATATTCAGTCTCTCTCTTAATCCACCCTTTGGAATTTCTGACACCACCACCTTTGCAGTCACCTGAGCCACACAAACTGGAATCATCTTAGACTTTGACATCTGTTACATCTGGATCAAGCCCATTGTGCCCCTCAAAGACACTGAAATTTGCTAACTCCCATTGTTGCTAAGCCCTAGATTACTGCCCCAACCTCCTATCACCCCTGCTATGCAGTCTCCTCATCTCTGCCTAGTAAGGTTTTCAACATACAAACAGAACTGACGATAGTGAGAATACTATCTATTTTTGTGCATTACTCTTGTAAATTCTCAAAATATCCCCGGAAGGCAAACACAATTATTAGTCATTTTGCAGATGAAGCTACTGAAGCAACTACTGTAAATGTGGAGCCAGGCTCTCAGCTCTAAACACAGCTCTCCACACACTCAGATACTCTGTACCACTTTTCCTTCCTGTAAGGAGCAAGTTCAAACTGCTTCTTTCAGGACCCTAAGCATGTGTCCTGTGGATTGGACTCAGTCTTCACTTCTCCTACTTTATACACATGCATGTGGTGGAGCCACGCACTCATAGTGACTAGTGCCAGAAAGTGTGGTTATTCTTTTTTTTTAACATTTGGTTGGATGTATGTCATTTTATTGAAGACAGGAACTGGATAGTGCATTTATCACAAAGGTATAGGTCAATTTATTTTTACGAAGTAAAAAAACTGTGACCAGCACCCTGAGAGTCTCCCAGGCATGTCGTCTTTATTTCCTCAAGGGTAAGCACCATTCTAACACTCAACATGGTTACTCTGATTTTCTTTGCTCACTTACATCTCAGGGAGGTTTTCCTAATTAGTTGCAAGTCTGTGTCTTCAATCCACAGACACAGTTCTGATCACACCAGTGGGCTCTGGCCTCTGTCTTTCCCCATGGCATTCCATTTATTAAATAGTTGGAATGTCCCTGCATCATATTGCCTTACATACATTAATAGTTTTCTCTATGTGTAATGCCACTGCCTTCTGTTCTGTTATTCTCTCTTAAAAGCATTCATTCCTCTGAGAAGTTCTCCCCCATCATCCCTTGATTCCTGCCCACAACTGGTGTCACAAACTCCCCTTGGGGTCTTGGCACTGGCAAACTCATCCACTGTTGGATGTAACTGCTTCTTCCTCTAGACTCTGAAATCCTGGAGGTCAGGAACAGAGCACATTTTCCTTATATTTTCAACACTAAGCATGTAAATTAGCTCATGGTAAACTTTCAGTGAGTGCTACATGAATTAAATAGATAAATGAATAAATGAGATACACAGGTAAATAAGAGATATCCTTCTTTTAAAAGACCTTTTAGAGGGTCTGTTTTATGCATAGTTCTTCAGGCAGTGTAACTAACCCCAAGATTCCTCCCAGGCACACAAACAACTGTTGTTTCTCACTTAATACTGGGACAGAAATACAATTGGCTTCAGGCTTCAGCATGGTACAATATGTTCCCTGAAACATATGCTTTCCATAAGACAGTCTGGAATCTAAAGTACATAGCTAGAACGTTCTTGGAAGGGTGTATTGGAAAATGAAAGAAACAAATGAAAACTAACAACAAAGAACTATTTCCTGGGGCTAAGGAATGAAAGAATGTTGATTGGGTACAAGTAAATAGGTCCTATGAATGCATGTGAGTGTTTGCTATTTTGGTTTCAGTTTAGATTTACATTTTGACGCCAGGATTTCCTTCAGAGTGCACCAAGTCAACAGGCTATAAGGAAGTAAAACCCTTTCCATCTGAGTAACATTTTCTGCTTAAACAGTTGAGCATGGCTGAATTCTGCATGCACGTTAGTTCAAGATGTGATGCACTTTGAAGATGAAAGATTTAAGCATCATTTTTGCCAATGCAAATGCACAGATGAGTAAAGCCAGTCCTTTCATTTCTCCACACCTTCACTGCCTATGACTTTAAGACATCAGTTCTGGTTAGAGGAGATGGGTTCCTTTCACCACAGCATCCTGGTCTTTGCAACAGAGGCTGCCAGCCTTCTCTGTAGGTGTGGGCCTAGGGAGAGCTCTTTGATGCCCTGATAGGCTGCCAGGGCCAGGAGTTGTCAAGAGAAGGGTTTCTGGAAGTTTTCCAGGAGTTCTAGGAACCCTGTTGTCCATTTGTTCCTACATGTGCTTCTTCACTCAGTTTCTCTCCATCTGTAAGTCACTTGTCCCTGGAGCAGGAAAGGTCAGGTCCTACACTATCTAGCACTGAGCAATGCTTTGTGCTAAGTAGAAATAGGGCTGTGGACTTAAAGGGTACTAAGTCAGATTATGCTGACTTAGTAATGGTCTTTGGTAATGGTTTTTATACTAGCATAACACCACCCCTGCCACCAAACCCTTTGTGTTTAGTGCCATATTTCTTATTCATTTATTCATCTACTCAACAAATACTTACGGGGGCCAGATGCTACATGAGATATAAGGTGCATTAAACCTGGAATAAAACCCTACTATCACAGAGCTTATAGTATAGTGGATAGAGAATGAAAATAAGTTAAGTACACTGGTAATTGCAGAAGGTGGTAAGTGCTATGGAGGGAAATCAAGCAAGGGAGGGGCAAGTATTATTCTAGGTAATCCTTAGAATCTATGCAGAAGGGGGAAGTACTAATAGGTAAAAGCACTCAACCAGGTAGAGTGAAGTAACTTAGTTCACGGTCACCATGTCAGTGGCTATAGGGTCAAGACTGGAATCCAAGTCCGTCTCATTGTTGAACAGTAAAAGTTCTACCTTGCAATCTATACACTGCAATTTTTTAGTTAGAAAAAAATTTCTAACTAAAAGCATTTTTACTAGCTTTGATCGCTTAGAACTCTCACTTTTACTATTTAGAAACACCAGCTGGTCATCAAGTGGCTATGGGACTTACTCATGTTGTCACATTGCCCAAAGTTTCCACGCTGCCACCACTGTTGGTTTGCTGAGTTTGGCCTCTTGTGACATTTGATAGCTTCCTCTTTTCTAAAACTTCTCCATGCCCACCCTCCATTTTCAAGGTCCTCCTAGTCTCTGTGCTTTCTACCTGGGCTCTCTGTGATGACTCTCTTGCTTCCCCTTCTCTGTTAGCTGCTTCTTCCTGCATGATCCCCTCCTAGCACATCACTGGGCAGCTCCATCCCTGCCCACAGTTCAGTAACTCACTCAGGCTGATGGCTCCAGCTTGCTCCTGTTGGCTCAGACAGTAATGAACTACACAGTTGCATAGCACAGGCTCCCAAACTCCACAAGCTAAAAATATAGGTTACTTTCTTCTCCACTGCTGCTTCCTGATCAGAGATGGTAACTGGAGGCAAGATTACTACAGTCCTCCCAAACCAATAGTCCTGGACAGCTTCTGCTCATTTGCCACTGCATCCAATTGATACCCAGTCCTGTAGAATCCACCAAAGCTATATTACACATTCTTTCTCTCAGCCCTACCCGAGCTCAGACACCTCCCCTTACTATCCTTGTTTCTCCCTTTCTCAGTGCTACCATAGCAATCATTATTTTTGTCACAGAATTTGTGAAAATTATTTGATAACACCACATTATTCTTGGTCTAATTTCAAATCTCTAGGCCCTATGGACCCAGTTTTTGCTCATCTTTGTCTTCACATCCTTCACCTCCCCACACTGCACCCACGCCTCGGCCATTAGGAGCTACCAGAAATTCCTCCATGTCATCTTTTTGTTCTGACTCCCTGTGGTCTGACAAAGTTTAAGCCCCTGGAAAGCTTCTCAGACTCTGACAGAGCCCCTCTGTGCTTTCATAGCTCAATTCTTTCTTCCATTTTGTTGTCCATTTCCACAACAAATTGTAAGC
Source organism: Ctenomys sociabilis (assembly GCA_004027165.1). Taxonomy (NCBI): domain Eukaryota; kingdom Metazoa; phylum Chordata; class Mammalia; order Rodentia; family Ctenomyidae; genus Ctenomys; species Ctenomys sociabilis. The sequence goes on from PVKA01000890.1 coordinate 118,030, forward strand.
TATGTGATATAAATTATGCTGTGTCAAGAATGGTGCCTACTTAATTCCTATTTCTTTCTTTCCCAAACAGTGATCAGTAGATGTTTTCAGTAATTGTTCACTGTGAGGCAAAGTATATAGACCGCCAAAGTCAAATTTTTGTTTTTGCTGAATTTATTCCAAAATCCAGCTCACTAGGAATTATGGAACATATTTAATGTTAGACACAAATCTAATCCTTCCTCATAGTGCATAGTACAATTACAAAGAAAACATAAACAATGAGTATAAACAGTGTTACAAAGAGGAACTGGAGGACTTGTACTTATTTAATCAACAAACTAGAAAGTAGTCATGTTTTCTATTGTCAGAAATGCCATTAAGTATAACGGCCCTATGCCAATCGTTTCTCTGATTAACTGACTTCCCAAGGTACGTCCAGCCCTCACGGTTAAAGGGGTTGACATGAGACCTCACTCAAAGCCTAGCACGTTTATCCTTTGCCCCAAAGTATCCTTTATCTCTGCTGTAGAATCATGTAGGTGTCTGTCAAGCCACAAGTCAAGACTCTTCCTTGTCCACATGGACAAGTGGGCCCCAGACAGCCCTGTAGACAGTGTGACCCTGCTGCTCAGCCATGGTTGGTTGGACACAGACTTGAGCCAGAGTGGGCCAACTGAAGCCTTTTCCTGAGGGATCAAGATTTGGTCAGATAAGGCTCAGGCAAAGCTGCTCTTTTAAGAACCAAAGGCTGTGACATTGCTTCTCAGCCATGTTTTTCAGCAAATATTTATTTAGCACCTACAGTATTTGGCACTGTGCAGCATCTTCTGTAGAATAGCAGGAGACATGCAGACTGCCTGCATTCCAGTGGCTTTCTAGTTTTCAGTCCAGTCCATCCTGATGCCCCTTGTACTGCTGTCCTTGAGTTCCCTGTGACACCCTCGGTCCTCATAATACACTGTTCTACTGCAATTTGCTGGCATGTTAATTATAAAAAAAATTCCATCAGGTACTGCCCCACCCTCACAAGCCTCCGGGCCCCATCACAGTGCCCTTCTGTCTTTCCTAGTGGGCTTTTCTCTGTTGCCTCCTGAGGCAGTGGAGCTGTCAAATCAGCTCAGATTCTGGGAGAGAAGCTATCAGGGGAGCTTCTTTATTTTATTTTATTTTATTTTTTTCTATAAGCACTTACTTTTTCCAATTAATTATGGAAACATAAGAGATGGCATAATAACAGAAAAAACTCTTAAAAAGCATATAGAGAAGGAGGTAAAAGGGCTGCACACTGTTTTAGATAAAATTCAGCCCCCTCATGCTGATTCTGGCAAAGAAAACATCTTGACAAATCATGTTCTTCAGTTAAAACAAGCTGCGGTCCAAACACACGGAGTAGATATAAAATACATTACTTTCAGGAGACTGAAATGCAAACCATGAATTCCAAAAACACACTTTAAAAGTGCTGCCTATTAGACATGCTAGCTTTAAAATTAAATTAATGTTCCAGTGAAAGGGGTAAGGTCTGTTTTGATTTATTTATTAGATCACTATCAAGCTTTTCTCCAAGGAGCTCAAGGTACTCTGTGTAGAAGGACTTTAGAAAGAGAGCAGTCTGGTTACAGAATTCAAGCTCTACTGGCTGGATGGAATTGCCCCAATGGGCTTCCCTGGCTACACTTTGAGGCTGACAGCTGTATGTGGAAGCCACAAATCTATGCACTGGCTGAGAAGGGCACCCAGCTGACTTGAATACTTTCTCAGAACTGCAGGGAGAATGATCCAGTGGGCATCTCTGCTTTTCTCCCTAGCTTATCTCATGTACAGGCATAATGAATTTACAAGCAAACTCAGGAACACAGGAGAGAAAAGCTCCACAGCTCGGTTTCTTAGCAGGAAGTTCATTTCTCTCCTTTCCTCTCCTCTCCCCTCTTCTGCTCTGCTCTCTTCTCTCTGTCTTTGTTTCTACATGTCTCTGATTCTTTCAAGACATAATTAAGAAACATGGACAAATAATAAATAGGTCTTTCATTATCAAAGTCTTTCTGGGCTCACATAGTTTAAAACCAGGTCAGAGCATGGAAGCTTTTCATGTCTTGTAGATCAGAGGGAAAACCCCTAGGGTCAGCCATATGCTGTCCTTGCTGGGCAGAAGAGCCAAATAAATGTATATTTAGCTTGAGTGCAGATTATGTTTTCTGAACATGACCATGACTATATTTTATGCTCTTTTTTTTAAAGTTATTTTTCTTTAGTGTATGTTTTATTGGTAAAATTACATTCACCTTGGGGAACTAGAACCTAAATATATCACATCTTAATCCTTTTAACCTCTTTACTTAGCCTCCCCTCTGCTTTTCTCAGATTCCATCGGTCCCTTTTCAAGAGGAAGAGTAAATGTCCCCTCCCATTGAAACTGAGTGGACACATGTGAATGCCTCGACATTCAGAGTGCTGTGTTAGTGGTACTATGTGACTTTTTTTTCAATTTATGGTTTTCCTGTTTATTCTTTTTAAAAAATAATTTTATTGAGAAACAAATAATGCAATAGGTTCAAAACCAATTAGGACAGTTTCAATAATAAATACATTGTATATTGTTGTCTTAGTGGTTATTCATTGTACAAGATGCAGACATGATATCCTGTCCACAAACACTACTAAGAACAAATCTTTTTATTCACTGAATTAAGAGAATATAGCTGTATATCTATCCTAACTATTTTGAATATACAGACACAAAATGGCCATTGATTTGTATCCCTTTTTTTGTTTAGTTTGGTCAGGGAAGGGTATTTCATTGTCATTTAGATACTATAGGTGCTTGACTATGTGACTTTTGAGGGTAGGTCATAAAAATCAATCTGGGATGCTTGCCACTGGAAACAAGCTGCTGTGCTGGGAGGAAGTCTGGAAGAGCCCTAAATGGAAGGAACTGAGGGCCATGGTCCAGAAGACTGGTGGAGCGACTCCAGGCACTCAGCATCAACTTACTGACCACACAAATGAGTCATCTTCACAGGGAGATGAATCCTGCCCTACTGAGCTAGCTTGGTCCCAAGTGCAGATTCGTGAGCAAATCATACTGGGGATCAAACTCAGGACCTTGCACTTGTTAGGAAGGTGCTTATGCAATTGAACTATCTCCCCGGCTCTTAAGCCATTATTTTGAGACAATTTTTCTTGTAATAGATAATCACAAGTGAGAAGGCAATATTTCTTTGGATACTCTGCAGGAAACCACTGCAGACAAAGTGGCCCATAAAGGATGGAAATACAAATGAAGTTCGGATTCTCTTCCCTGCTCACAGAGACTTGTTGGTTACAGATTTAGACACAAGACATTTTTTCTGAGCTCTTGCTACCTACAGAAGTATGTGGTGTAAGACTGAGCTCTGTGAGCCATCTCTAGCATCCAGAATGGAGGTTCCTATTCCACACAGTGCCAAGGCTGCCTCAGGTGCAGTGACAAACCAGGAGAGCTACTGCTCTTTCCCAGTGCATGGGGACTGCTCTGCTTACATGCTCTGGTGAGCCAGGGGTTAGCATGACTTTGGGCACTGCCTCTGTGTTCTGGCTGGCCAAGGTCAGTTAATACTGGCCTTTATGTCTTGATCCACCCAGTCATGATACATGTATAGCATTTCACTGCTCCCACAGTCTGTCCCAGGAGCAACAGTTTACCTCTCAAATCCGTAAGTGAGGAGATCAACAAGTTAGATTCTCAGAGGAGAGAAAAGCAGACTCTGGAAAACCATATCACAGCCTTATGAACATGGGTTCCTACATACATAACAAAAGAACACTCATTGTCTCTCTGGCAAGAGCAAATTGATACTGAACTTGGTGATGCTATGACTTCTTGCAGGTGGTAATGTATCTTCTTTGATTTTATTTATTTGTTTACCCAACAATTATGCTGTGTGCACTAAATTCTTGAGTGCTGGCTATGTACAGGCATACACAGACATTAGAGCTTATATCTTAAGAGCTCACAGGTGGGACTTTTGGGAGGTGGTTGATTTGATTGTGGGGGTGTGAAACTCTCAATAGACCAGTCCATTGATGAATTTATAGCTAAATGTGATGGTAGGAGGAGGCTGGTCACTGGGCGTGTGGCCTGGAAGGCACAACATCCTCTCTCCCCCTAGACATAAGGTCTCTCTGCTTCCTGCCACCTTACTGAGAGCTCTTTCTCCTTTGCCATCCTGCCTTGGAATAAGCTGCTTATGGACTAAAAGAGCTGAAACAAGCCTTTTTTCTTGTATGTTGTGAGTGTTGGGTTTTGTGTTTTGGCAGTAAGAAAGTAACTAAGATAAGTGATGTTCAAGGTGGCTCTGTTTTCAACAGTTAGTCTGGCAGAGATCACAAACTCATAAAAAGAACAGCAATGACTTACACACTATTTTGATATGCTAGACAGCTTTTTTTTTGGCAGAACCGCGGATTGAACTCAGGCCCTTGTGCTTGCCAGGGAAGCACTTATTCCACTGAGCCATCTCCCCAGCCCCCTAGACACTGATTTGACTGCTATATTTGTATTCATTCATTTTATTTTTTTTAAACAGCTTTATACACAGTATTTATTGTCCCCATATTAAACAAGGGGACATTTGGGCCCAAGGAGGCTAAGCAATGGTCACATAGGTAATAATGCTTGTGGGAGGCTTGGGTTCTAATGTAGAAAGTCTGAGTCCAGATGTGATGTTTCTGTTTATTGCCTCTACTGTGAAAAGGTAGTAGAACAAAGTTAGTTCAGCAGGTATGAGACAGGTGAGGAAGGAATGTATAAAAGAAGTAGCCATCTATCATCCATAGAATCAAGTGAACAAAGATGTTAAGCAAAAAAGATAACTTTTCCTCTCTTATGAGTATAACTCATTTTCTATCTGATCACACTATTAAGACATTTCTCCTCAATGCATTTTATTTCTTACATCTACAAAATTAGACACTTTGCTTGGTTTTTGTCCTCCTAGGCCACTAAGAGGTTGGAATAATCAGGTTTTTGTGTTGCTAATGTTGAAGGAGATCAGATCTTCGACTTTCTTTGACACGAGTGGAGACATGTACATCAGTCCACGAGGGTGGGTGGAGCAAGGGGGTGGCTGCTCATGAACCAAGCACCAGCTTCACCTTGAGCAGCGGCAGCTGGAAAGGCAGGTCAGAGCCTCCCCGATGGGTCACTGGAGTTGACTGATAGGTCTGCTACTTTTCTATCACTTCTTTTTTATTTTTTTAAAACTGTTGAAACATAGCTTCAGGCTTCAGGGCCATACAGTACCCCACCCCATCTTAGATTTTGCTTTTCATGGTTTCAGTTACCTGTAATTAATTGTAACCTGAAAACATGGAATGGAAAATTCCAGGAACAAAAAACTTGTAAATTTTACTTTAGAGGCAATTCTGTATAGTTTGATGAAATCTTATGTTGTCCTGCTCTGTTCTGTTCAGGTGTGAAACAGCCTTTTGTCCAACATATGCACACTGGAGATGCCTCCCATCTGCTTGTCACTTACTAGACATCTGGGCTGTCAGGCCGACTGTGGAAATATTGCAGGGCTTGTGTTCAAGTACTTTATTTTATTTAATAGGAGCCCCAAAGCATAAGAGTATTTATGCTGGTAATTTAGATATGCTAAAGAGAAGTTACAAAGTGATTCACTTAAGTTAACACATGAAATTTCTGGACTTAAAAATCATGTACTGAAGTTGCTAAAATGCATGACAAAATCGTGAGCCCATAATATTAAGCTGAGCTGTAAATGGATATGGTCGACAATTTCTTTGACTAACTCCCTATGGTTGCAGAATGCTGGACTGTGTTGGATTGTGGTGTCGAGTTCAAGCACCTAAGGTAGTTGAATGTCCATGGAGTGCCCACTTTTGACAGGTGTAGACAAAGGAAGGGTTGTAGAAAGAAAAAATCATGATGTGTGTGTATAGACAGTACTGTTGGGATAGATAACGCTGAGCTTCTACATAACTCTATGAGAAGCAAGATCTGCACTAATGGTGGTTGGACAGGATATTATGTTGGCTTTTAGTGCTATGGTCATCCACTAGGTAAATAATTATTGAATTTTTGATATAATTCAGCTATAAAAAAAAGATAAGTAAGCAACTACACTCTTAATTCACTGATAAGAGATATCTGCTAAAATATCTGTAAATATAATACCATGTATGCACCTTGTACAATACCAAAACGTTATGAAAACAGTTTGCAATGTATTAATTCATCGACTCTGTATGGTTAAGGTGTCTTGAAACTGTCTGATTGACATTTGTATTTTAATAAAATAAAAATAAATGGGAAAAAAAAAAGAATAAGTCTGTGAAATTGGAAAGAAAAAGAGTGTGGTTTTACCATCAGACTACAAAATTTATGAATGACCACAGTATGTGATATGTGCTTAGATAAGATAAAAAGGTATTAAATTCATGTATGTGTAATAAGAAAAAAATAACACATAAAGTGTTTGGTGCTATTTATGGATTCAGGCATTCAGCAGGGATCCTGGGACACAGCCCCTACGGATAGGAGTGACTGCTAGAGTCTGAAAGACTTAAAGCTGTGCTGTTTTCTGGATAAGCACTATGATAAGTTAAGGTGACTGACCTTGACTACTCTTCCACCTTCAGTAGTGCCTCTTGTATGCAAGGCCCAAAAAGGGGCCAAGTGGCTGAGGATGCAGAAAAGAGCAAAATTTATCTCGGCCTCCAATTTTTGGGGCCAGGAGATAGCTCAGTGTCATAAGCGCCTGCTTGGCAAATGCAATGGCCTTAGTGCAAAAAAAGAAAGGAAAAAATTCCATTCTCACAGCCACAGCTTTGCCATTTAAGTCTGAGCAATGGTTACAAAAACGTTTGAATCATATATGTGACTGGATTGTTCCACTTTACTCCATTAGATGTGATGAACTCAATTTAGCCTATCCCATTCCTTTCTGTTAAAAATTATAACTGTAATCAAGAATAATGAAATAACATATTTACTTTTAGATGTCTAAGATTTTAAAGGGAGAAAAAGTCTAGAGCTTGTAAGGATATAGGAAAATGGTTCTCTTAAATCTGGTAAGAGTAGAGGTTATAACAAATTTTTAGAAAATTATCAGATACTAGTAACATTAAAATTAAACAGTTTATGAATCAATGATGCAAAAGCTTTCAGAAGCTTTTTTATAAATTAAAAAATGCTATGTAAAGTTACATAAATGGAGATAATGAAACTTTTGTTCATAGTGACAAAAAAATTGTAAATAGTCTGATTGCTGTACATGTCCTCCCTCTGTGTCCCCTCCAGTACAGTGGAACAGATGTCTTCCTGACTCAGAAGAAAAACTTCTAGAATAATGTGTGTAGTATGATCCTAATGTTAGCATCAATATAGTTAAATTCCATGCATATTTCTATTTATATGTATGTATATATGTATGCATGTATACAATTGGGTAGACAGAATTAAGAGTTATCATTTTCCTTGTGGGAAGGTATGTGAGCTTGTATAAGATAATTTAGAAAATGTCTCTTTACATACTTTATCTCATTTGCCTTCATAAAATAGCATGTACTATTTTTATAATTTAAATATATAAAGATAAAATGAGAGAATATTAAAAATTAAAGAACTCTGATCAAAACTATTCAATCAATATCTTGATTCACTAATGTGCAATAAATCAGCTTGTACAATTTGAAAAATACTAGTTTGAAGAAAACTATTAGTCTGGAGAAAGATGACTACTATGTGTAATTACAATACCACATATAAGTGTGGTCACAGGGGTGTGTACAAAAGGTATAGATCCCTGAACTATACACACAGGCCGGTCCTGTACTCTTTCTACGCCTTGCTGGAAGGGAGCATATAATGTATCCTCTGGGAATACCTGCAGGCTCTTTCTAGCTCATCTGTTACTGACTTCTCAGTTTACCCTTGTCTTCTGACAGCCTATAGATGCGCCTCTGGGTGATCCAAACCAGCATCCATGAACCATCTCTGAGGAAAGACAGAGCAGGGACAGACTAGCAGCTCAGCTCCCTTCCAGCTGAAGCTGAAGTTCTATAATTCTCGCTTTGGTACACAAGTACCCTCCACACAGGAAGAATGGAACCTGGGCAACTCTATTGTATCACACTCTGCATCTTTGTATCCTCTGGCTCAGCACTGGTGAGTCTTGAGTAAGAAGGTAGGAAGCAGATTCTGGAGGCAGAGAGCAGGATAGCAGGTAGCAAGAAATTCATAAAGAAAATTATTGGCTACTGATCCAGAATGGAGATGCAATGTGTTGAGGCAACAAAGCTGCCATGTCCCCTAGGACCTAGTCCCAGAACAACAGACAGGGTACCAGCAAATGACCTCAGGCATTGAGTTCATTTGTGAGCTGCACAGATACAGAGGGGCCATATATAACCTTCTTTGACTGTATGAATGGTAGGTAAAGCCAGCTACCAATGCCCATTTAGAAATAAAACATCTCCTCCTTGGGGTGCTGGGGTGGAAAGAGCCTTGCAGCTGGTCCAGGGACACTCTTGCCACATGCCATGGACAGATGAGACGCCATGGCTACTGAGAGCAGAGATGCACATCTGCATGTTAAGTACTGGACGGTGGCAGCTGTTGGGAGAACAGATTCCTGCTTCTTAACCCACTGCTTGCACATCTCCCTCTGAGCTCAGTATTGAGCGGCAGAGCATTTCTGCAGAAACCTTAACAATGGGGCTTTGAATACAGACAGGCACTGTTTTCCAGTACTGGCCCAGGAGGACTCCAAACATCTTATAGCCAAGGTATGCTTAGGAGAAGAGTTTCTGAGCACAAAAAGAGATGTAGAAAACTGAGTTTGTGAGGGTAACTTTAAAACATGACATGACATTTAAAACATGAAATAATGATAGAAAATGCATGTCAGTAGTCACTGTACAACATGAATGTAAGCCTAATTCATTCCTTTCTCATCTCTGGAAGAGTGAAGAGCCTGTTAGTATGTAAAAGGTGTTATAAGGTTATTGGACTCCACATAAGTAATTAAATTTGTTTGACCTAGCATTTCCTCAACATAGTTAATCACAGAGTCCTTTTGCTAATCAGTAGTTCTTTCCATCCAAAGAATATCACATCACAATGAATTGAGCCAGAGTCTCCTCTCTATGCTGTACCCCTCAAAATGCAGGTAGGGGTGAGCCTACCTCATTTGTGCCCTTGTCATTTGAGTCCTTGCAGGACTCCAAATGCAGCAACCTTTCTGGGAAAGGACACACACAACATTGGGCCATCCTTGGACCTGAAAGTTCACTCTCATTTGTCTATCTCTCTTTAGGAGTAAGTCCAAATTTATGAAACCAGGATGAGAGCGTTAAGTGGACAAGGTGAGAAACCATGGAAATCTTGGAAATTTCCCACCACAAAGGGACAGGGCTTGCACTCAACAGAGGGGCTCTTGTATCTGATCTGCATTGCTTTATTAGGAAAAAGTAAAGAAGAAAAGTACACTGGCTAGGCATTGTAACAGAAGTTCCTAGTTATTGGGAATAGCTAAACAGAGTCCAATGTGTCTGCTCCAGCCTGTTTACTGCTTGGTTTAGAATCTAATTGTCTGGCATCTGTACTCTGGCTTTTGGAGGACAGCAATTTTCCCAGAATATGCATTTGTTGAACCCTAAAAGGCCAGATCTTCTATCTAGTTTAATTAATGATTTCACAGTCTCTTTGAAGCTGGCAAAACATTCTGTTATTTCCAAGAGTTATTACCACTGAAATCCTGGCATAGCCTGGAAGGTCAGTCTGTGATCTTGTTAGGTCCTTTTAAATTTAGAAACTTTACAGTGGGTTAAAAATAGACCCCACTTGTGTACTTTCCCTTCTTTCATTCCCACTTCAAGTGCTATTCCATCATTTCGACCCACCCAGATATAGGCCAGAGAAAGTCTTAGCACTTGTTACCCAGGAGTCTGCCAAGTTAAAACAAAAGTTATTTCCAAATGGGCTTTGGGGTAATGTTAGTCACAGGGTGCTCATTATCCCACATAGTAAGTTTAGCATTATTATCTGTTTCTTTTTTTATAAGGTTCTATTTTGTTTTATGTCTTGTACTCTGAATAACTATTTTGAAGATAATAATACACAATGAAATAACTATTGTTGGATTATAATATCTTTTTTTTTTATTTTCTCATAAAAAAGAGCAAAGGACTGTTACTAAGCCAGGTAAACAGCAAATGGATTCATGTTAAATGGAAACCTAGGACAAAAGCAAAGTTTCCAGTGGAGCCCTCCTGGAAGTCTTGTGTCTTCATCTTAGACTTTACATCTGGGCCAGAAAAGATCACAGTGCTCAGGTCAGAAGACACTGTAGAAGCCTGCAATGCCTGGCTGCTTAGAAGCAAAAGGTAAATAAAGAATTCTAGGATTTTAGAGGAGCCCAAATCCCAGCATTACGTATACGGCACTGTCCAAAGGAATGGGGTGCCAGCATTTTCATGGCCAGCAAAGGGAATGCTATTACATTCAGGATTACCTCTTCACGGTTACTTACCTTCATAAACCTGCTAAATCCAGTTTTAAGGAGATCAGTGAGGCCTGAAGACATGTGTTCAATATCAACATGATCTTGCTTCTCAGGATTGAATATTTCCTCCACAATCTGTTTCAACAGTGGTTTATAGAATGCCTGGGAAAACAAAATATTCTAAGTAAAAACACTTATTTGGTTTGTCTGGAGAAATGATAGCTAATTTCCATCAAAAGGAAGAAAATTAGTTTATTTTGATATTGACCTATGATTTTGTGTGTGAAAACAATAAAACAACACTTAGTTTTTTTTTTTTTTTTTCTTTTATAAACTTTCACCCCAGTGCTCTAGGACTATTTACTGTCTCTCACATTCCCTTCTAATCAAATATTTCTTCCTACAGCTTAAATCACAGTATGGCCAATGGCTCAATGGAGACTTTAAGTGACAATTTTATGCATGAAATATGCTGGAAAGTAAAGTCCTCTCATTTTATATAAACATGAAGAAGGCAAGTGGTTTTTCCTAAACACTCTCGGAATTATGTTCCCCTCTGGTAGAAACTTGAATGTGTCCTTACAATGTGCTGTCAACATCCAGACTTACAGCAATTCCTCTTTTTCTACAGAGCTCAGGTCCAAATGTGACTTGGCTAGAAAAAGAACCTCAGATGGCCAAGTAAGTTTGAGTAAGGTCATGGAAGAGGGTAGATCACGGGACACCATAGGAATTTCAGTGGAATTAGGGCGATGCTAGTTTACAGCAACTCCTACAGCTTGATAAATGGTGCCAAGTTCCTTCCTTTTCTGTGACCTCAATAGCCCATCCTGACATAGGTTGTATTTGGAGGCAGCTGTCTCAATGAGTGCTGTACTTTCTGAGCACATTTCTCTCCACTTTCTCTAAGTTTTGGCTGGAAGTTCTTGTATCTCTCCTTCCTAGGAACTGAGCCACCTTCCATCCAGTTCTGTGGCTGCCTTTGGTGTTTTGCTCATATCTGGCATCTCATCTGGAGCAAGAGGGCAGAAAGCGAGGGACTGTCTTCTCTCAACATTCTCTCGGTATCACAGTTTTGTGTGATCTATGATCAACCCAGTAAAGCCAGGTTCTGTTACGCCACTGCTGAGCTGTAATGAGCTCTATTTTTCTCTTTGTACCAGTCAAGCACATGAGTTATCTGTAGCCATGGCTATGGCTATTTAACATATTGACTGCTTTCCTAGCTTTCCCTTACTTTTCTTTCTTTTTTGCTTTACTTTACTTTTCATGCAGGCATTCTTACTTATTATTCTTTTATTATAGCTCTTCTGAAATATCTTAGAAATAAAGCAAGATATATACCATCAACATAAAGACTACGCATTAGGAATATAGCTGGGATATTCCTTAGGGATGCTATACAGGGAGAAATAGCATCTGCTCTGCAAAACATCCCACTTTTTTCATGTTTGTTAGTCGAACATGCCTTTAATGTAACCAGCAATTTCATGATTAATGACCATAAAAGCTAAGCATTGAACAGGAACTTGATAAGAAAAAGTATGGATCAATGTGTTCATGATAGGAGAAATTCAAACAAAAGTGATACCAGGAGGTTAAAAAAAAATTATCAGATTGGCAAAAATCCAAAAGTTTGACAACACACACTTCCAGTAAGGTCACAGAGGGATAGGAATTACCATACCTTACTGGCTGAGGGGACACTGTTACAACAAACAGAGAGACCTTTGGTAACACTCACCAACTACACAGACAGAGCTGATTTAGCACTTCCAATCTTGCAATTTATTCTTTGGGTATTTTCACATATGCAAATGAGATTCATAAAAGACTATTTATGGTTTGAAATAAGAAAAGATTAGAAAACACCTAGTGCCTATCCTTAGGCGCTGCCTGACAGATGAGGTGCATCTGCAGCAGGAATACTGCGCAAGTGAAGAGGGAGGCAGAAACAAGACAGAACAATATATGGGCGAAAAAGAGAGAGGTGTGAATGGCATCTGATGGGCTGGAACTAGTGTGAAAAGTGGCAGAGAAAAGATGATAGCTTTACTTGCTAAATATACAAAAGTAAACTTGGGTGTGACACAAAAACTCCCATGAGCAGTGACTAAGGTGTGGGACCAGAGAGGGACAAAGATAGGAGGAACATTTCTCACTGTATGGATTTTTTTTAAAGTACTGTTTAAAAAAAATCATTTTTTTTTAGTTTTTAAAATCATTTTAAACAGCAAGAATGATATTTTTTACTTACTGAGTGTGGAGGGCACACCCAGCAGCTCTCCTTGAAAGAAGAGCGACTGTTTCCATTTTGACTGAGCCTGATCCTATTTCCTTGTATTGTTATGTAGAGAGCTGGCTAGGACTTCTGTTTATCCTTCAATTGGCCTTAAGCAATGTGTATTGGTCTAGCTGAGGTGCTGGTGATAGTCTTTGAAGGTGGCATGTGTGTTTCCCTGGTAAGCCTGCTGCTCCTTAACGTGAGCCGGGTGGAGACAGGATGGTAGAGCTAATGCTCCGCGCTGCCAGCTGGGATCGAGCCTCGAGATAGAGGCTATGACTTCCTGGGGCTTGAAAGACTACATCAAAGCTGAAGCCCTAGACTTCCCAAAACATTAAATACTATATAATGCAGATTACTCTCTCTGCATATCCTCTCTGCATATGGCAGAGGTAAATATAGGCCCCACACCTAGCTCAGCTCACAGTAGTCACCTACTTCCCACAATTCTCAGTCCTCAAGCCACTCCCTCACTGAATAAAAACCGGGTGAGGCCCTGGGTCACTCTCTTAGTTCCGGGAAGCCATCTGCGTGGCTGGACCTAGAGCCCCTTGACTCCCCGATGATTAAAAATATAATTTGGTGTCCTCATTTTCGCTGTGGGCTGCATGGAAAGTGGTAGATTGGAATCAACTTGATGGGATTCCAATAACGTAACTTTGGGATTACAAATATTGGTTTCTTGGACTGAGACCAGGACCAGGAAGAGTCTCCTACAACTAAGAATTAATGAATTGTTTATAAGTGGAAGACAAATTTGGTATAATACATACAAGTGTTAATTAGAGAGATCTCTAAACTTGACAATAGGAGATACTGATTTTATTTTTCCCAAATTTCCCAGTTAGATCTACTTCTGGATTCATAAAATAATTCAATAAATATTATTTTGAATATTATTAAAAATGCTATGGAGTAACTCAGAGTTCTCCTAATACTCTTTCTCAAGCGAATTGTTCTTCAGAGCATTTCACTTATCTTAGCCTTCCTGGACATTTCACTTTCTTAGATTTAAGCTTTAATCTCCTTAAAGTCTGCCCCCCAAGAAAAATCCTCTGGCTGATACTTACTAGTACTGTCAGATCTTAGATGACTTCTTTCTTAGTAACAAATTTGGCATAGTACATTATAAACTGGCTGAAAGACTGTGTCCTCCAGCCTTCATTGCATGTGCGTGTGGCCCTGACTAAGGTCTGGGAAATGAGATGAAAGGGGAAGGATCACACAAGACTTTCAAAAGCTTGTCCTTTCAAGTGCAAGTATATGCTCCCCTTTCTCTGTTCTGCTGCCTGGAACATGGAAATGATGCCTGGAGCACTAGCAGCCATGCTAGAAGATGGGGTTGGTTGTCCTTAGAGATGGGAGAAGACAGACTAGAGAAGCATGGGTCGATGATGATTTGAGAGCTGCCATAACCATGACACACATGGCTAAATAAGGACTTGCTTTACAGACAAGCAAAACCTCATGTTTTCAGCTCTATTTTACTTGCTTAAGTCTTTTTTTTTTCTTGATACAAGCACAAAGGGAGGTTGAGAAACAAATGTCTATTCTATCCTTTCAGGAGCTGATACTTCTTTTGTTAGACTGTATAAAAACAAGATATATAAAGTAACTTCAAGTAGAATCACAGAAAAATAAACATATGCTGTCAGATATGAGTGATGAGAATATCTTCCAAACATAAAAAATAAAAATAGTTGCTGCTTTCCATAGGCTGAGCCTTCTATTCTAAGAAGTAACAGCAGTGACCCCAAGGAGAGCCAAGAGGTATGTGAAGGCAGTTCATAGTGAAGTGCAAACTCTTGGCTCTGCTCTGTTCAGCACAAGGCAGGTGTGCCAAGGCAGCAGGACTATTCTCTATGCTGGGGAGACAGGAAAGGAGGAGGTATGGAAGGATTAGGGGCAGGAGGGATGCTGAGAGCTTGCTCGCTGTCTGGCCTCTCCCTGCTCGCACTTTCAGCTAAGCTCTGGGGAATAAAGCACTCAGGAGAGCAGGCCCACTGAGCTGGCCTCCCTTACAGAGTGAGCATAGATTGACAAGGGCTTTTCTCTTAACATCTTCCTTCCTGAGACTCTGTGATTAATATGTGTTACTGGGAAAGGTTGAATATTTTTTTATTTTAATGTTTTAAGGTTGTTAGTGAACATTTATTTAGAAAAAGGAAATAAACCAAAATATTTAGAAAAGTAATAGATAGCAAACACTTCATGCAATCAAGAAAATGACATGAGGGGCTGGGGAGATAGCTCAGTAGAATAAGCACTTGCCTGGCAAGTATAAGGCCCTGAGTTCATTTTTTTTTTTTTTTTTGTATTTTAGGGAAGGGTCTACAGGGTGTTCAGAGTCTCACTACTAGATCAGACTCATAGTGATCCACCTGTTTACAGCCTCCTAAGAAGGCCCTCAGTTCAATTCCCAGTACAGCAAAAAAAAAAAAAAAAAAAAAAAAAAAAAAAAAAAAAAAAAAAAAAAAAAAAAAAAAAAAAAAAAAAAAAAAAAAAAAAAAAAAAGAAAGAAAATGACATGAATAATTTTATTAACTGCCTGACAACCCTATAATATTCATTTCTTAACTTTTCTTAGTTGTAGTCTCTTAGGATAACAATTGGTAATTAGCATGTTATAGAAATAGGATAGTTACTGAGCTACTGTCTGTCCACTCAAATCCCTTTTTCTTCCTCTCTTCCTCCCTTCTTCCCTCTTCCCCTGGCATCCCCTCCCCTCTCTTCCTTTCCCCTCTCCTTCCCTTGTTTTTGAATTAGAGTCTCATTATATACTCCAGACTGGCATAAAAAAAAAAAAAAAAAAACAGTCCCCAGGTTCCCCAATTCTGGGATTACATGCATATGCCACCAGGCATGGTTCAAAATTCTCTCTTCTGGACTCAGTTTTGCAGTGTTGAGTTTTGATGCTGTAAACTGTATGTTAGCGCTCTGCCACCTCGTTAGACTCTGCAGAGGGGGAACTGGGGAGAGTCCAGAAGGCAGGAGGATCCTACCCACCTCGGTGGCTATTTCTGTGGTGTGGCCTGACAATGCCCTCTCCCCCCGTTAGAAGCTGGCCTTCTTTTGGACTTTTGCTGTAGAACCTAATAAGTCACCTTGATTGTTTAAACCACTTGAAGTTTATTTTTTCTATTTTTACCAAAAATATAATAAATTCTAGAAGCATTATTAAAGAGAAATGGATTATCTGTATCACATAAATAATGTATCAGAAAAAATGCTCTAAATTCTCAATTAAAACAACTAAGTACAAAATGACTAATCTCATTTAAGGAGTACAATTTGGGTAACATATTGTCATATAGGGTTTCCTTAGGGCTGGCCTCATAGCTCAGTGGACAAAAGCACCTGCTTAGACAGAGCCAGAGCTCAGTGGCCAGGATTTGATTCTCAGCCTGCCTTGCTAGCCCTGCCCCCAGGGCACACTGAGAGGGAGACTGGGCATAGTGGGAGGGAGACTGGGCATGGTGGTGCGTGGTTGCAATCCCAGCACTTGGGAGGCTGTAAACAGGAGAATCATGAGTCTAATCTATGTAGTGAGACCCTGTAGACCCTGTTCTAATACAGAGGAAAAAAAAAAAAAGTAGGTTTTCTACATCTTCTTAGCAAATCCGCTTACATTTTTTTCCAATTAGGATTTTAATGATGAGAGTTTTGGCTTCCTATTCTTGGTTAATTAATTTGGATTGTTTTGTGTCCTAGATCATGCCGCTGATATCCAGGTGGAATGCATGTGCTGGTGATGGCTCCTAGACAGGAGCCTTGATTGTCATGAAATTTTCCAGTTGTCCAGGAGCTATCCACTTCTCAGTCAAGAACCATGCAGAACGTGACAGGGTAGATAGGCATTGTTTCTCTGGAACTCTACCCCAAGTCATACTCATCGCTTAGGACAAAGGAGAGATCAGTCATGTGCCTCAACATTAAAAGGGTCAACCATATATTTTATTTTTTCAGTCAAATCCAATCAAATATTCTCTATTGGTTAACTTTTTTTTTGGTGTGGGAGAGAGAGAAGGAGAGGAATTACAAACTCAGAAATATTGTTCTTTCCTTTTCTTGCTGTTCATTTCTTTCTTGCTTATTTCATGACTGTCCAGTATGAACTGCAATAGCAGACCTGAGTCCTAACAATCACTCAGAGACTCAAGTTCCTGCCACTGAGTGACTCCATCATACCTAGGGCATTAGACTTCCACAACAAAGACTTCCTATCTCATCAGCAGATGATGACAGACAGTGGAGAATATGAGGCTTTCCAGAGAGACTTTATGAGTCTGGTCTGAAAATGTATCTGTTCTACTCAGAGTTTACTTCCCAGGATGTGTCCCAAATCCACACTGACCTACAAAGGAATCTGGAAAACGTGGCTTCACTGTGTACCCAGGAAGAAAAGGAAATAGAGTTTGGGAAACACAGAGCATTGTCTCCGTCACAGACATACTTTTCAATTGGAAAAGAAATATAAATATGATTACTTCCTTATAACTATTTCCCTGGAGATCTGATAAAGAAAGAATGTCAAATCACGTAGCTAGGCAAGGGTGCTAATGATGAAATGACTCCTGCTTGGTAAACTGCATTAGACTGGAAGTAATCTAAATGTTATACAGAGCTTGCACCTTGGGCATCTCTGAGTAAAAAGGGATCCATGAAGCTGCAACCTCAAAATTAGCTCCCATAAGCCAGTACCCAGCTGGAGCAAATCTTTTTCTCTCACTCCTCAGGACCTTGACTGCTATGTGACCACTTCCTGTTCTGGGGGTGCCTGGCAATGCTCAAAAGGAGAGCCATGTGGCTCTCCTGGGCAGACTCACATGACACACAACCCACTTGTCCATCAGGCAAAGGACATACAGGATCTTGGGCCCACATTACTTTAAGGGCTCATGAAAATGCCATTTTTTTTTTTAATAACAGAAGGAAAAATATCAAAGTAACATTTTAACAAATGTAGTCATATAAACATATGTTTTAATAGATATTATTGTAATAGAAGAAGGGATCACAAAGGCAAAAGTGAGCAATAACCACAAAGGTTGTATGTGGCCTGTCCTGTGGTCTCAGGAAGCTGATTTCCCTGCACGTGAAACAGTCAAAGTTGCACAACATTGATTACATGTAAGAAATTGTCTTTTTCACTCTCAAATGAGCAGTTCCTTTTCAAAAGAAACTGGGCTTTAATGCTATATTTAAACAAAATATGAAAAATAAGATCCTCTTTGGTTTGGCTGTGTCTAGAGGACTTGATGGCCTGAGCCCCTGCCCCTGAGGACAAGTACCAAGTACAGCAGCAGGTTGTGATGGAGGTACCACAGCCTAACTCCAGCGCCTTCCAGAATTTGGTGCACTTTAGAGATGGCCCCCAGGAATCAGGTTACCAGTCTCCAAGGAAACCTGGCTTGAAGCCATAGCCCCATCCCATCAAGCAAGATGCTGATTTGCTGCCCGATGACTATGTAGGGGGAGCAGGGAGTCAGTCTTACTCCTGCATCTGGTTGTTTCTTTTTTACCTATATCACTGGCTCTAAACTCCAAATTTTAAAACAGACAAGCAAGCAAGCAAGCAAACAAACAAACAAGGCTTACAAAATGTGTGTTTCAATCTAAGAGCACAGAAAAAACTGAAAGTATTTGTGGCTTTCTTTGGCTATTTCATGACTTTTATTTTTTGCCATACTATGACTAAGTTTTTCTTTTTTCATTTTCTTAACTGTTTTTCTTTGCAGATTTAGGAATGTTTCATTTGTCCATTCATCTGCACATCCAAACTTCTATCTAGAAGCAGATAATTTAAAAAATTGAATGAGGTACCTTCATCTTCATTATGAGGAAAACAAAACCCAAAGATCTTAACAAATTTTCTAGAGCTCACAGTCAGTCAGAAGTAAGACTTCAACACAGTCTACTTCTACAGTGCCTTTCTTCTTGGCTCTCAGTTCAGCCCTGTCTATCCCACATTCACTCTTCCAGTAGACAGAATCAGGAAGAGGAATAGAGATTAGCCTGGCACATGAACAGCTGGTTGCCAGGTTGAGGAGTGCTGACAGAAGAGATCGAGCATGAATACTCTTCAGAGAGCCATATTTCACCTGGCACAAGATGAATCAAGCCTCCTTGGGCACTGTTAGTCTGGATGCTCTTGTTCAGCACTTCAGCGGCACAGGATGGCACACAGCTGTGCAGAGGTCTCACCAGCATAGCTCAGTCCTTGGAAACTTATGCCAAAGCCCATCATGCACAGCCACATGACATTTCATCTGGAAGTCCTCATTGGCTCTTGCCCTGAGACATGGTTAATTCTTTCCTGATGCTGCAGCTGAGGAGCAATGGCACATCAAACACTATGGCACTGAGGAAGAAATCTACCCTCCCCATGAAAATGGCACATATTTACAAAGAAATAACAGGCACAAAGCCCTGCTGCACAGACATGGATAACAGGGGCAACCCCCAACCCTAGCCTTGTCACATAAGTGATATCAGTGCTAAATCTGTCACCATATCCAGCAGTCACAGAACAGTCAACTTAGGAAGGAAGACTGTCCTTTCTATGTAGTCCACATCTTGACAAAGGGAAACATACAATGCTGTAAAAGAGAAGGCCTCCTGATCTTCATTTTCCCCACAGCTATTACCACAAATATTTATGTAGTACTATTTGTGCATCAGATGCCATCCTAAGAGTTACTCACCAAATCATTAGAGCATCTTTGTGAGAGTGTTATACTATCAGCTTCTCACAGAGAAGGAACCAGGTACAAACAGGTGAAATCACTTGCTTAAGGTCTTAGTCACTTGCTTAAGTCACACCTTAGTAAGGAGGCACAGAACTGGACTATGAACCCAGATAGCCTTGCTCCCAAATATGCTGTTAACTTCCCTGCCAGTCTCCTTCCCAATAAGAATTGAGACTATATACCATGTCATTCCGGGTAAGATCTATAGCCCAGAATCCACCCAGCACATGCCCAGTAGGGCCAGGCATTGGGCTAAACTTGGAGACCCAGGTGAGCAAGCACAGAGGCTGCCTCAAGCCTTGGCAGAAGCAGAACTTCTGCAGCAGCTTCCAGGGCCCCTAGGATCCCCACCTCCCCACCTCTTGACTAAAGCACGGTCCTCCCTCCCTGGAGAGCAAGGTCACTTGATGTTCTGGGACTCATTTCTGCAAGTCCTGTGCAGATCCCACTTCTGCTTTCCTGAGATCTGGAAATTCCTTATGGCAAGCTATGTACTTCTTCAAATGACTGGAGTGGTTTCTACTTACCACCTCTGAACCATGACTGACATACTTGTCTAAAAGATAATAGAAGATGACATAAGGGATGCTTATAGAGCCAGCAGGGAACAGGAGTGGCTTGAAGCATTAGCATATATGTGTCAGAGTAGGAGAGAAGGATGAGAGAGATTTGGGGGCAGCAGGGGCACTGAGAAGCAAGTAAGAGAGACAAGAACACAGCACAGGTTGGACTTGACTGGGAATCAGGACGAGGACAGGGCAAGTGCTTCACTGGGTGCTGTGAGAACAGGGTATCCCAACTAGATTTTGTGTAAAGACAGCATGCAGTAGATAGAAACATACATTTTTCTTGGGTTCATGGAGCTGAAGATACCACATTAAGTGAAGATAAACAGAACACTGATACAGTGGTTAAGCTCAATGATGTCAACTTGATGGCTTGGAACCTGCCTGAGGGATCAGTAGCACCACCGTGGATAAGTTTGGGTGCTATGTCTGGTCATCAGTCCCATCCTCCTGCTCTACTTCCTGGATGCCATGACCTGAGAAGCTGTGCTCTGCTGTGCTTTTCTGCTAGGATGTTCTTGCTTTTGAGCTAGTCAATCATGGTCTTAAATCTCTGAACCTAGCAGCCAAATAAACTATTTTCTTCTTTAAATTGTGGGTACCTGGTACTTGGTCTAAGCAATGGAAAAGCTGACTAATACAACTGCGTTATTTATTAGTCAATTTTTAGTTACTTCACCAAGTACTTGAGAGATTAATTTCTCTCAAGAACTTAAGGCAGAGCAAATTTATTTCCGTTCAGTATTACAAAGTTTCAGTCCATGGTCATCTAGCCTGTTGCTTTTGGGTCTGTGGTGGGACAGGATCCCATGGAGGAAATGTGTGACAGAGGACAGCTGCTCATCTCATAGTAGATAGGAAGCAAAGAAACAGAGGAGGAAGGGGCCAGGATCTCAATTTGTCCTTCAAGAGCCAACTCCACCTACATTCTCAACTACCAATGGCCCCATCTACTGAAGTGTCTCCCACCTGCTGGGAACTAAGCCTACAATACACAAGCTTTTAGTGAGGTCCCATCACTGAAAGCAGACACAGATGGACTGAGTCAAGTCTATACCAGTGATACTTTCCCATTTATGTAACCATATATATATTACATTAAAAATATACCTAACAAATCTTTATTAAGCATCCACTGTGCAGAAGATACTTTTTTTTTTTTTTTATAAGATACTTTTGTAGGCACTGGGGATATGGCAGTGAAAAAAAAAACACATCAAGATCCCTATCCTCACAGGACTAACTATAAATATGTAAATATAAAACGAAAGTCAACATTCTTCCTTGCATACAATCCTTTCCATATTATGCAGATGACATGAAAATTTTTATTAAAGACTATATGAAATATACACACTTATTCTTTCTCTCTATTCTCTCTCTCTGTCTCTTCCCTTCCTTCCTTCTTTCTTCCTATGCGAAAGAATTAAATCTAAACCCTTTCTCTTTGTATCTGTTTCCTCTTATAGCAAGTCATTAACATTAACACGTTCACCAAAGACCCCAGATGTCAATGAGTAGGAACTAGAGAGGTGGTTACGATAATGTGTTTGTGTTGGGATTAATTAAATTGTGTTACAGACATATAGTGAAATGGTGTGTAGACATAAATTGATGTCTCAATTTCATCATGCTGTTTTGGAATTTATCCATGCCACAGTATTTAAGATTGATGATTTTAAAAAATTGACAAAACTGTATATCATTACTGATCTCAGTGATCTTTATCCATATTTTGTGGTAGTGATATCCTCAGACCTTTGAAAAAAAGCATGGTAATCTACACTTCTAAGTTGAGTGCCAGTTTCTATAGTTTTAGTGTCTTGGGTGATTTTTGGATAACCACCAATCAATACTCAGAACCTTCATGACAGCCACATACTCTAGAGGAAGATATTTTACGTTAGTCTCAAGGACCTAGCTCTGTCCTATGTGTGCCAATAGCAAGTCACACGATCTTCTTTGGCTTTCATGCATTGAGAATCCAAGGAAAAACTATGGAAAGCCCTTCAAGTATCACCTACTACAGAAAGATACAGGAGGATTAAAAAAGAACTGGGTTTTTGCTGGGCTGCAGTGGCTTACCTACCTCTTCCCTCAAGAAGAACTGGCAACCTGAAACTGAGCTCTTTACTATGTTACACTTTCTACTCATAGCACAGTCTGCTCTCCAAGGAGCCTTCACAGGACCCTACAGTGTGGTTTGGAGGCAGAATACTTACCTAGCATGTTGAGGCCTTGGATTCCATCCTCTCTACCACCCAAAAGACCAAAAGAAAAAAAAAAGCCTTAATAATTGAAGCAAATTTTACTACAGATTTCATGGAGAGGTAGAGAAGACCCCCTACAGCTAAACTTAATGATCTTTTCTACCAGAAACATCTGTTCTTCCCTGGAAGTTCATGTTTGGTTGCCAGGCCTACCTCCAACTTTGTTCAACAGAAACTCCGCAGTCTCATGGCTCCAGCCTTTTTTGACTCCATGAGATTCCCTTTGGGTCTTTCTATGCGTTATCCCCTTTGAGCTTTATAGAGCACTCACACTTTCAATCTTGGATTCTCAGATCATTTAACTACTCAAGGCCAAAGCATTCTTGGTAGAAGTTCCTTAGAAAATAGTGGGGAATTTTAATAATCATTTTCCCCATCTCAAACTTCTATTTTCCTTGTATTGGTATTATTAGATATTTAAATTCCTCTCATGGTTCAGAATATTTATGGTCTGCTTAGATCTGGAACCTTTGCAAGTCATCTAAGACTGGTCCATCCTTTGGTACCTGATGTAACTTGTTTCCAAAGAAGCAGGGTCTTGCTTAAGGCTAAGGAGCATCATAGTAGTAGGTGACTCCCAATCTAGTGCGCATCCTGTTGCATTAGGCATAGGATATATATGAACTGCAAGGCTTTTAGATTTAGTGGAACCCCAAACTGTGAACTAAAATTGAACTTGGAGTTCATCTAGAACAAGCATTCCTTTAGAGAGGTTAAACGGAAACTTTCCTTGTAGTTTTAGTCTCTGAATCCTAAAAGTACAAAGATTAGACAGCTGTTTTAGAACCCATCACTTACCTGGTGGGTATGATTTCCAGGGACATATACAGACTTAAACTCTTTCATGAGACTCCGAGCTCCAGCAATATCCCAAAGAGAAGAAAATAGTTCATCCACAATGATTTTGGACTTGTGAAATGTCAGGTTAGTTGCAGAGTCACACCCTGAAATAATCCAAAGGTATTTTCTTAGGTGAGTGAATCTTTAAATTTAATTTTCCTTATAAAACAGCTTGAGCTTGATGTAACCCAGGTGGGAGTTTCCTTCTAATTCATTTCTCTTAGATATTCACCACTGGGGTTGTTCCAGTCATCCATGAACAAGGCAATAAGGTGAGAGTATAAATGATTTCAACATAAGCAGGACTCAGAATTGCCTA
Organism: Ctenomys sociabilis; assembly: GCA_004027165.1. NCBI lineage: Eukaryota > Metazoa > Chordata > Mammalia > Rodentia > Ctenomyidae > Ctenomys > Ctenomys sociabilis. Next base: position 141,548 of record PVKA01000890.1, read on the forward strand.
GGACCACAGCCACTGACTTTAGTCCCCAGACTGCAGAAGATTCACAGAAAGAAAGCTCTCTAGGACTACAAACTTCATAACACCGCTTTGGGAAAATATGTGGAGGCACAAAGAAAAATGAGACTGATATAATGAAATTCCCTTACTTGAATTTCACCAAATGCGCATTGGTCTAGCCCAGGTGCTGGTGATAGTCTTTTGAACACTGCATGTGTGTTTCCCTGGTAACTCCCACCTGCTGCTCTTTAATATGAGCTGGGTTGAGATGGGATGAAGAGCCAATGATCCTGCTGTTGACTGGGATTGCGCTTGACATAGAGGCTATGACTTCTTGAGGTATGAAAGATTACACATCAGGGCTGAAGCTCAGTCTCCAAAACATTAGATACTATCTCAGTTATGCAATGCAGATTAATCTCTGCCTATCTTTTTCTCCACATATTGCAGAGGTAAATACAGGCCTCCTAGCTAGCCCAGCTCATAGTAATCACCTATTTCCTGCCATTCTCAATCAGTCATCCTTAAGCCACTCCTCCTTCATTACTGAATAAAACCTGGGTTTGGCTCAGGAAGACTTTGTTCTGGATAGACATCACCATGGCTGCACTTAGAAACCCTTGGCTCCCCATAAATATGCTTTTGTATCTGTATTCTCACCATGGGTTACACTAGAAGTGGCAGAATGGAATTAACTTGATAGGATTCTAATAACTTATCCATGGGATTATAAATATAAATTTCCCAGACCAAGATGAAGACCAGGAAGGGCTCTCTATAAAAATAATGCCCTTCACTTATCCCACTTTCCTTCCTCACTGTACTTTTCCAAATGCAGAAATTAAACCCAAACTACTGTCACTGGATACCCAGATCTCCACATTAACTGAACACAGGCAGACTAGATCCAGAGCCTGTGATCTCCCCACCTTTCTCCTCTTCTTTGGTAGAAACTTTCTTAGCATATAACTTGCATGCCATGCAGTTCCCCATTTAACATGTAGAATCCAATATATGTTAGTATATTCAGAGTTTCACAACCATCATCTGACAATCAGTTTTAAAACACTTTTTATCATCTGAATAAGAAACCTCAGGAAGAATCATGATGTGTGTGTATGGACAGTACAGTTGGGATAGATAATGCTGTGCTTCTACATAATTCTACGAGAGGCAAGATTTGCACTAATGGTGGTTGGACAGAATATTACGTCGGCTTCTAGTACTATAGAAAACCACTAGAAAAATAACAAGATAGAAAGTATTAATTATTGAATCTTTGATGTAATTCAGGTATAAAAAATAAGGTACGCAAACAGCTACACTCTCTTACTGATAAGAGACATACACTCTAATAATATCTGTAAGTATAATATCATGTAGGCATCTTCTATGATACCAAAAACATTATGAAAAGTTTGCAATGTATTAATTTATCAAATCCATCTTGTCAAGGTATCTTAAAACTGTCTCATTGATATTTGTACTTCATTGTATTTTGTTATAAAACAAAAATAAAAAAAAATTTAAATGGCAATGGAATACCTTTTTCTGACAAAATTAAACAAAAAAAAGTGGATACAAATGAAGGACCATTTTGTATGTGTATATTCAAAATAGGGTAGGTATACAGCTACTTTCCCTAATTCAATGAGAAGAAAGATTTGTACTAGTAGTATTTGGACAAGGATATCACGTCTGTATCTTGTACTATGAATAACCACTATGAAGATAACAGTATGCAATGTATTAACTATTGAAACTGTCCTACTAACCTGTTTTGAAACTCTCTCCTTTTATTTGTTTCTCAATAAAATTAAATTTTAAAAAAGAAAAAGAAAAAAAAAAAAAAAAAAGAAACCTCATATCTGTCAGCAGTCACTTCTGGTTTTTCCTAACCTTACCCCTGGCAACTACTAATTATGCTTTCCATCTCTATAGATTTACTGATTCTGGACATTTCATATAAATGGAATTGTAGAATATGTGGTCTTTATGACTAGTTTCTTGTATTTATCATGTTTTCAGGGCTTATTCAAGTTGTAACATTTATCAGGACTTCATTTGTTTTTATCATTTACTAATATTGCACTGTATGAACACATGATATTTTATGTATCTACCCATCATCTGGGTTATTTAGGAACAATGAATACTCTTGCTAATTTTGCATGCATAAGTTTTTGTGTGGATATGTTTTCATTTCTCTTGCATGTCTACCTAGAGGGGTTGCTGGATGATATGGCAAATTTGTGCTTAACCTTTTGAAATATTGCCAGACTGCTTTCTAAATTGGCTGTCCTGTTTTACATTCCTACTGGCAGTTTAAGAAGGTTTCCACTTTTTCATATTTTCATTAATGTTTATTATCTATATTCTTGGTTATAGTTATCCAAGTGAGTATGAAGTGAGGAGACACTTGTTGGTTTTGATAATTAGAAACATCATTTTTAGAGAAGAGAGGCAAATTCAAAAAATCTTAAACTCAGATTATACCTAACAAGCACAGAAGCATTCAACAGAACCCAACCACATCAGGCACAACGCTATGGCTTGTGATACGGCCCATCCATATTCTTAATTACAGCATAAAATTACATGATACAACTCTTAAAGGTGGGTAAAACCCTTTAACTAATTTTTATCTCCAGTTATCGGAAATGTCAGACTCACTGCCACTAAAAAAAAAACAAAAGAAAATTCAAAGTGTGGTTATACTATTGTATTTTCTCATATAGTTTTGCAGCTAAAAATCCAAGATTGGGGGGATGCATCTGTTCAACTTCTGGTAAGTGGACTCTTGATAGTCACAATATGACAGATGACATCAGGGCTGGAGCATGACAGGGCAAGACCACATGGTGAGATAGGAAGCCAGAAAGTGGGGAGAGGCCAGTCAGCTTGCTCCTTTTACAAGAACAAACTGTTTCAGGAACTCTCTGTGAAATAAGTATTAAGCCTTTCCAATGGCAGTGTCTCAGTGACCTAGTCACCTTTCACCAGCCCTCACCTCTTCAAGCACTACATTGGAATTAAGCTTCCAGCACTTCTGGGGACAATCCACAGTCAACCACATGGAAGGTTCAGCCAGTGAGAGAAATCTTGGTGTTCAGTACGCACTGAATATCTGAGATCTATGGATTGTTGGGGGCAAAAGGGAACTGATAGAATTCAGGGAGTTCACAAGAACTCCTTGCCAAGCTTTGCGGAAAAGAGAAAATGTGGTTTGCTGAGGAGTATGTCCCAGATTTCTTCCTGGTTCCTAAAGAGGCTTATAACCAAGAAAAGGCCAGTTCTGTAGGCACAGAGCACTGAATATCCACACAGCCTGCTTGTTCTCTGCATAACAGTTATAGCTGAGACACAACAGCTTGTATTTCAGGCAGCAATCAATCATGAGAAGCATGGAGGAGCATGGCTCCTCACCATTCATGAGAGTTCCTTACTTGATTCTCAGATGGAACTACTGGAGATGTGAAAAATTATATCAATTCTATCTAGAAGTTTTAATTATACATTACTTATTAAAATTGCAAAAGATACAAGAAGGAGAAAAGAAACACTACTAGTTCTAATACCATTCAAAGTGTTTAATTCCTCTAAAAGACAGTTCAACTAACAGACTTAATACCTTTTACTTAAAGTAATTCATTTCCTATAGAACTGAAAAATCTATCCAATTCTCCATATACTCTATTTTAATATTTGGAAGATAAGGAGCATGATACCCTTCCATTAGGTTGAGTGTAACAAAATTATTTATTAGATCAAATATTATTTGCTGAAAGTCTTAGATGACATATAGCACTGTGGATTCTATATCAAAATTAAGTAAAAGCTATATAATTGGAAAAATTAAGGTCAGCTGTAGAGCATGTTGTTTGAATTACAGGTACTAATAAACTGAACTTAAATGAATCCAATAAGACAGCTGAATTAAGACTGCTTCATAAGTGCTAAAAGGAAAACACTATCCTAAATTCACAAATAATGTTAAAACTTTTCTGAAAAACAGTCAAGTATGCCCATTATTCAAACAACTACAAAGGTAATTTTTGTCCAAAGTACTTGCTCTCTTCATCTTGCCTGATTAAAATGAGCCTCCTTTATCTGCTCTTCCCAAAACACAGATACCCTAGAACACCTGCTTTGAGGTTTTATAATCTCTCTAATCTTCACTTTACATTTTCTAAAACCTAGCATGAAAGTCAAACACATCAGTTCTAGAAACAGGGATGAGAGAAGATAAGAGACAAGATCACACAGTACCATCCCCCAGCCAGGGCTGCAAATGTCCCTCAGCTTGCTAAACTGAGTATATTCCAAGCACATGCTGTGCTTGGCAGATGAGAGGGGATGTGGAGATAAAGGCTATTAAATAGGATGAGTTATTTCCTGCCTTAACAGTAATCCCTCTAATCTCTGGGTACTTCTCACTCTATGTCAAGGACTACTCTGAGAAGTTTATCCATTTTAGCTTATTTAATCACCAGAAAACCCATCATGGTTGGTACTATTTCATTCCCATTTTGCAGATGGAGAAACTGATCCATACGTAAGGTTATTCTCCTAGTAAATGGTAGAACGGATATTCCAACCCTTGCAGCCCCACTCCAAAGGTAGCTGTTAATCTTCTACTTTCATGTGTTACAACCACATGTATGAAAAAAAAAACAACAACAATCCACATAATTCACTTTTAAGTTGCAGAAATGCTTTTTAAAAGGAAGGTATGGCCTTTCTTTCTGGGAATACTTGGGTATGCTCTGGTGTAGAGGCTTACAGTGGTTTGCAGCCAAACCAAAGCCCATCTTTTTTGGCCACACAAGGTGTGAGATTTCCCAGGCCTGACTGCACAGGTTCCTTTGAATATGTGCTGTAAGGTGCTGTATTTAGTTACTTCTAATAAGGCTCTGACAATCTACTCCATTAAGCCAGCTCACAAGATAACAGCATTTTGTAAGAGAGCTCTAAGTGTACAATTCCAGTCAATTTTCATTCAATTCACTTAGTTAAATAGATAATAAACTAAAAGCTGATCCTAGCGTTTAACTAAGCACAATCTGCACTTTAGTTGCCTACCTCCTGATAAGGGAGGCCGCACCTAACCCCCAGGATGTCCCTGAGTTCTTAAAAAAATGGCGGGATGACTCATGCCTCTGCAATTTCTTTCTCTGCAGAGCTTGGTGATCTCTTGGGCTGGGGTCCAGTTACTCTGTGGAGCAACAAAATAGGGCTCTGCGTTGTGCCTACCCTCCCTCTATTCCCCTCTCAGCTTTCTCTACTTATGTGCCTGCACTTCAGCAGAGGGAGAATAGTTTCCAAGGCTTTGTTTTCTGTGGGGACCCACATGTGCAGCCATAACTATGTTAAAAGAAGAGAAGGTCAAACAGTTCCACAGTCTTCCTGGAACGGCTAGAATGAAGCCACACTTCTTTCTTTAGTTGGCTGTTTCTTTTTTTCTCTTGTTTGGATCCTGTTTGGTGTAGGCTTGGAATTTTCTGGTTCTAGAGACACAATTTCAGATAATCTAGTTTCTACAGGTTTGGTTTTAATCCTTAGGTATTCAAGAAAATAAAGCATCTTATATAGACGGTCTTACTTTCAATTTGAACTGAAGTAGCCCTTAATGTGAGGCCCTCACCATGCATACAGCAATCATACAGCATGTCACCGTGTGCCACGTGTGGAGAAGAGCAAAGGAGCAGAAGTAGGACTTGGAAAACCTGCCATTTAGGACACTATCCTGCTCACAGGTTTGGTTTTGATTTGTTTGCCAGGAATTGAACAGAGAAAAAAAAGCTACATCCTGGTTTTCAAAGGATTTTTTTTTTTAAACTTTGAGACCGTTTCTTTAATTGCAATTTTGCTTTCACTCAAGTATCTGAGATTATAGGTATGTGCCATCAAGCCCAGCCTCTTTGTTCAGTTCCCTGCTATCTGTTTGGGAAAAACTAAGGTAAAAAAATGTACTCTAAACCTGGTCAAGCGGCCATTTTCTCATCTGGTTCAAGGCTGGTCTTGCATTCTTCTGGTGACCTGGAGTTGATAACAGCAGGCCCACTTTCCTGTTTGCTCCCATCCTCCAGACTTTCACAATCCCAAGCAGCAGGGGCCCTCTCCATGGGGTAGTTGGAGAAAAGATCTGCTCAAGGGCTTGACAGGGCCAGAGAGGGCAGAGCATTGCGAGGTCATGACCTCCTTCATCCATCCAGCAGTTGGACAATGCCTTTTCTCTCTTTCAAAACAATGGTTTTTAAAAATGCAGTTTTTGACCAGGGTACTCAATAAATGTTTGCAAAATGAAAACAAAACTAAAAAACAAAAACACCAAATAAACATTAGCAAGTGCCATTACCTCTGAAATCTTTCAATGTTGTGACTATGTAAAATGAGTTGGGGAAGGTGGTCCTGCTCCTGCTAAATGCAGAAGGTAAGGGACAGGGGAAGCCCTCTTTTCAAGTGTACTTGGGTTGGACAGGAAATTGGGAGTCATTTAAAGTGGGGATCAAGGAAAGACAATCTTATCCAAATCCATCCATCCCTCCACCAATTCATTACATACAAATACAGTACATACACATGTTGTGTCTTTGGTTTTAAATTAAAACACAGATAAGCACTCATTCACTAATTCTTTGACGGGAGAATAACATAAACTTCTTTTTTTGTGGTGTTATCTACTGATGAGAGTTCTTTCTTAACAAATTATGTACCAAGTGAGAATTCCAGCATACTTTGCAGTGCAATTAAACAATTAAAGTGGAACCAGAAGGTAAAGATAGCCTTGGTATAACTGAAGGCAGGCTTCTGCTGGACCTTACTGTGCTTTTTTCAATTTCCATTACCCTGTTTACACCTAAGACAAAGCATTTTAAAGAAATGATTCATCTTTATCTAGTCTTTCAAAAGGATTCAACTAGGAGTGTCATTGAATAGTTTTCTTTTTGAATTTGAACTTTATCAGTGTGTGCAGATAGTTAAGACTCTACAGTGTAGCACCAGGTACAGGCAGCATAGGCAAGTTTGGGACAAACACAGCAGCCTTGTGTGGCACACGCAAGTGGACTGAGACGAGCAGATGTGCAATGGCACACAGATGGCTTTAGAACCACGAGGGGTCAGAGTTAGACAAGGGGTTAGATATTAGTCAGATTTTATAGAATGTTGGTATTATGATATAAGGGCCAGCTGAGAATAAAGTATATATGTATATTTATATATTTGTTATATTTATTACCATAAGTGGAACATATATATTTCTGAAGTTCCATATTTTACTAATCAGGTAGTTGTATCTGTTATCAATTTCATGCAGTGATCTTCTGTGATAATTTAAAATTACTTTAATATAAAAAATAATAATCTCCTCTTCCTGTGAGCGGCCTTAGGTGACCTGTGAAAATGGTTCGCTACTCGCTCGACCCAGAAAACCCCACAAAATCATGCAAATCAAGAGGCTCAAATCTTCGTGTTCACTTTAAGAACACGCATGAAACTGCCCAGGCCATCAAGGGTATGCATATCCGAAAGGCCACCAAGTATCTGAAGGATGTCACATTAAAGAAGCAATGTGTACCATTCCTGCGTTACAATGGTGGAGTTGGTAGGTGTGCCCAGGCCAAACAGTGGGGCTGGACACAGGGTCGGTGGCCCAAAAAGAGTGCTGAATTTTTGTTACACATGCTTAAGAATGCAGAGAGTAATGCTGAGCTTAAGGGTTTAGATGTAGATTCTCTGGTTATTGAACATATCCAGGTGAACAAAGCACCCAAGATGCGCCGCCGCACTTACAGAGCTCATGGCCGGATTAATCCATACATGAGCTCCCCCTGCCATATTGAGATGATCCTTACTGAAAAGGAACAAATTGTTCCCAAACCAGAGGAGGAGGTTGCACAGAAGAAAAAGATATCCCAGAAGAAACTGAAGAAACAAAAACTTATGGCACGAGAATAAATTAAACACAAAATAAATGCAAATAAAATCAATGTTGTCTATTAAAAAAATAATAATAATAATAATCTGGGTCTGGCCAGATAGCTCAGTGGACTAAAGTACCTGCTTAGGCAGGTGCAGGGACTGGGGTTTGATCCCCTGCACTACATGCCATGCTGGCCTGGACCCTGGGAGCACACGGAGATGGTAACCGAGACTGGGCATGGTGATGTGTGCCTGTAATCCCAGCTCTTGGGAGGCTGAAAACAGAAGGATCACTACAAGTCTGCTCTGTGTAGTGAGGCCCTGTACTAAAATAAATAAGTTAGAAAAATTATAATCTATATTGTCAGACTTCAGGTCCTACAGGATCCATTTCCACCTTCAATACAGTCCTTGAGCTATTCCAGATGGCAGGGATCCCAGGGGTGTTGTGTTAATGATGATACAAATATGCTTGGTTGAGTGAGTGAAGTGGCCTAACAAAATCTGAAGCAGAAAAATAAGTATGGGGCCACCAAGAGCCCAGGCCAGGTAGGTACTCACAGAGGCTCACTACTTCCTGAAGCCCTTCCATAACTCTCAGCACCCCCCTCTCATCCATACTAATTCTCTTTGGTTTGTTGAATTCTGCTCTGTGTCCTGGAATCTCAGCCTGCAGCTTATAGTCGATATTTAAGAGGCAAAGGAGGAGAAGGTCAGGAGGCCAGGGGATAAGTTCTAGTGGGGGCAGCAACTTTGGACATTCTTTGATTTACTGTTGACTTCTAGCACAGTGCCTGACTCATAGAAGACACCCATTAAGGATTCCTTAAATAAATTAATGGTGAATAGGAGGCTATAGAGATGAGGTGAATCAGACCAAATATTCTATAAAGTAATAGCACTGATTTTCTTGAGCAGATTATAAACTATCTCTGCAGGAAATTTTAGAGAGCTCCCAGCTGGTTCTGAGTAATTGCAGCCTACGTAGGGAAGTGCATCATCTCCCAAAAAAGGCAACTAGAGAAGACCAACCTCATTGACTATTCAGTTCTGTTTGTCTGTTTACCATGCACAAATGACTGGACACAATTTAGGTTGACATTCACATGTAACAAACTTTTAACAAGAAAAAGAAAATGATAAACTTTTAAAGTACAACCTTCTACACAGGGCGGGCATGGGGAGATGGGTAAGGAGAGGAACTAGATAGGCAGCAGGTCTGTGGGTGTTTATATATGATATATAAATTTATATATACATTCTAGCATATCTACATATTTTAATGTATATCTTTTTAATATATATATGCATTCTATTTCTAATACATACATACATACATATATATATATATATATATATATATATATATATATATATATCATATAATTTTTTGTGTGTACCTGCTAGAATCTTTAAAAAATTTAACAAAAACAAATCCCACTACTTTTTAAGCCGTTTAGCAATTGTAGCTTTTAAAAATAGCTGACTAAAGGAACAAATGGCAGTTGAAATCCATTATAATTAGGCAGGCCTGGGATGTGTGGTAGACATGAGAAGACTTGTACTTTCAGGAGAGAAGGTGATGGTTGCAGGAAGCTGCCCCATATTCTAGTCTAAGCTGTGGGGCTTTCTGGGAGAAATGCTGTGGAGGGGAAGAATGAAGGAAGAAAGGCTGTGAAGGACATGGTGCATGACCTTTACACTTGAAGAGGCAGCTTTGCCTGACAGGACACAAGTTCATGTTATTAGAGAGGTGCAGAAGGCAACTGTGGTCAGGGATGCATCAGTGGGACCAGCTGCCCTGATCCTTTGCCACCTCACAAAGTGTGAAGGATGCAGCAAAACAGATAATCTGAGTTCATTACAAAGCAACAAAGCAACCTCAACATTTTGAAACATTTCCTCTGATGCCTGAGAAATGTCTCGAGAGTGACTACTCTGAGTATCGTAGCTGTACAAATACATGGTTCACCTTAGAATTTTATGTGGTAAGCACCAAGAACACCACAAACAATGTGATACTGAATCATATTCATTTTTACAATTTTATGTGAGGGTTATTATGTTGTCTATTAAATTAATTTAAATGTATTGTAGACAACAAGAAACTGAAGTTCACCTTTAGAGTAACTGAAATATGGACAATGTTTGGCTACTTCTTTTTATAGCATGTGTGTTGCTGACAATTGAAACTAAGTCCTCCCATGTGCTGGGCAAGTCTCTACCACTGAGCTACATCTCCAATGCATTTTAATTTTTATTTTGAGACAGAATTTCACTAAGTTGCCCAGAAGGGCATCTAACTGCAATCTTCCTGCCTTAGCCTCCCGAGTAGCTATAGATGTATGTATTGCAGAGGCTGTTTTTTTTTTTTTTTTTTCTTCACATTTTTGATCAGTTCCATAATCTTCTATGATTGGGTTGTCACCATGGGAAAATTAGATCTCTTTCTCTGCCAAGAAATCTGCTTGTGGGAAGATACCAATATAATCACTTAAACTGGAGCTCGAGTTCACAAACCTTGCCCTTTTTTAAGGAGATTGGCACATGGGCTCCTACCAGAGATCTTAGTCAAAGTCTTAACCTGGTAGATTTCACTCTGAGAACTTTCTAAAAGGTCAGTTGTTTTTACTGTGTGGAATCAGTTCTATTACAAACTCACCATTTACACCATAATAAGTCCCCTTTCAAAATATGTTGACATTTCCAGTTGCTCTGAATAGTTCAAAATGGTTTGGTAGCTCTCCAGCTGACTTGAGAGGCTACCCAGATGTGGTAATTGTCAAAAGCTGTCAGGTAGCAGCAACTGGGGCCTTTGACATGTGAGTTTGAGATGGGATGGGAGTTTTGATTTGGTACAGCTGCAGCAGAGGCACTAAACACAGAAGACCACCTGGTAGGCTTCCTGGAGGAACAGGCCAAGAAGGAAGCTAAGGAAAACACACTGAAGCACATTACTTCTGCTCTATTCTGAATCTTAGTGCAGCTGCAGTCTGGGTGGCAAGTACATAAAAGTTTTTTTTTTTTTTTTTTTTTTAAAGAAATAATTAAAAAAAATTATTTTACAAATTCCCATCAAATTGGAGTAAGGAGATTGGGGGACAATACTGTGTCGTTTCTGGCTGTGATGTGCCACTGAAAATCCTTTCTTTTTTAGGTTACAATAAACACAACTCTCAGAGTAATGCTAGGGATAGAAAACTTGTGTTACTAATTGTCTTATTTGTTGAGAAGTATGAAATCAGAACTTTAAGTAGTGACATACTTATAAGCTTTTCAAATATCTGTCTGGCTCCCCCCAGTCTCTTTTTCTTTCACTGTCATTTAGAAGATTTCTTTAAGCCTTTTTCTTTTTCATTGTGTTTCTTGAGCCCCAAGAAAAAAAAAAACTGAGATTCTTATCAGGAGGTTCTGTAAGCGCAGAAAGATAGTAGTATCTCCCCTCCCTATATTTTTTTGAGGCATGGTGGTTAATAATATGGAATCATTTTCTGATCTAGTTGAGAAAAAGGGAAGAATAAAAGGGAAGCTTATTGGCCTAAAGTTTCTTTCATCCTCTTTGTTCTTAAAAGAATAGAAGAGCAAATGGAGTTTATTTTTCTTCCAGTAGCAGACAGATCAAATGAGGCCCCTGCAGCTCCCCTCCCCCAACACACACAAATCACTCCGCCTCACTCTAAGATTCCCTTGCACCTGTTGTTGTAAATCTCCATTGACCCAAGCCAGCATTGCTATTCCTGAAATTTAAGCTGCCACTAAATGAGGGCCTTATCTATCACTTTTCTGTATTTTCTTTTGGAGGCAGCATGGATTAGTGTGTGGGTTAGTCATGCCTAATTCAGAGATGGGACACAGTCCAGAAAGAGTTGCCAATGGGTCTTTGGCAAGAGAGAGAAGGGTAAAAACACTGCCCTGTTCTTCATTTGTTTTGGAGGCCAGAGACAGCCTTGAGGATGGATCCTGGAAGTAAGGCCAAAGAAATTGGAAAATGGTACAAGCAAGCGACTGTATCTCTCACCACAGGGCTGAGAGCAAGCAATGTGTAATCAAGTCATATTGCATTGCATTGGGAGTTAGGATTTGCAAGGGCAGGAGAGAAAACTCTTCTGGCCTTCCTGGCCTTGAGGACTGAGTGAGGCTCTTTGTAGGGCAGAAAGGAAGGCTATCTGTCCCCTTCTAGGTGCTCCTTACCTGGCCCAGCCCCAGTCCTGACTTGGGCACCTACACAGCCTCTCACCTACTTCAAGTTCTGGTGGAGCACACTGAGATAAATCATACTGTCTACGGGTGTCATGGCTTGTGTCTAGATGTCCTCCAAAGCCTCATCTGGTTATAGGTGGGCCTTTTTCTGAGGTTGTTAAATCTAGAGTATGTGATGCTGGGATTAAGGGTGTGTTGTGATTATTAAATGAGTCCACTGGCTACTTTGACATTACCCTCATCCCCACAGATAAAAGTATAAAAGGGCAGAAAGAAAGTGCTAAGGCCCCAAGTTAGCTGTGCTCTTCTGCCCACCATGAACTGTTTCTCTTGTGCAGTGCCCTCTGCCATGCCACCCTTCAGCTGACTCTAGACTGAAACCTCTACAAACTGTGAGACAAATATGAAAACCTTTCCTCCCTTAACTTTGAGTACTGGGTATTTTGTTTCAGCACTGAGAAAAATAACTAGGACAACACACGGTTTACAATCTGTCTTCAAAAAATAAATGATCATAAAGATATCTGGTATCGAGTTTTTCACTTGTTCCTGAGCAGGATCATTTTTAAGCCCACAGCTGTCTTCATGGATACTCTACATCCACCCCATGTCATGAAAGTTGGCATGGAGTGGGTTGGGGTAGTTTTTGCCTCCTGCAGGATGGGATGAGATGGTAAAGAAGCAGGGGCATGGAGCTAGTTCTGTGACCTGAGGGTTGAAGACACTGACAGCTCAGCAAGGACTCTACTCAAGCTTTTTCTTTTTTTTCAGTATCAGGGATTGAACTCAGGACCTTGCCCTTGCCAGGGAAGTGCTTATTCTATTGAGCTATCTCTCTGGCCCACTATTCCTCAAGTTCTTGAAAAGACTCAAAGGGCACAGAGGTAAGAGTTACTTTGGAAATACAGATTCCAAATTATTAGGATTTCTTTTGGGCCTTCACTACAGAGCGAGAAACCAATCACTCTAGTGATCCAGGTTGGTAACACTTGCCTTCTCTTCACACACCAGCATACAACCAGCCTTCATTTCTGCACCAAGCACTCACCTCCCTCCCAGTGCCAAAATTGCCCATAGCCTTGGTGCAGGCTTAATGAACAGGCATATAGTCCCCCCCCCCACCTCCGGTCCAGTTGTCATAGTGGTTTCATTGTGAGCTCATAAAATGGGACAGGTCTCAGGCCTGCAATGAATGGTATGGTGCTTCATGCAAGGCTCAGAACCCAGGAAGTGGTCAATAAATCTAACATGGGGCTAAATTCAAAATGGGTCATTACTTTAGAAAACAAGCAAAACAAAACAACCCTCCATGGAAATGGCTGGCTGTGGCTTCAAGGATCTACACTTCCAAAAGCAACTGAAAACCTCAGGGCTAACCAAGCCATGAAGCTCTAGAGCGGCAGCAACTTGCAGTGCAACTCCAGGGTTATGCAAAATCTTCTCAGGCAGATACGATCAGTGTATGCTGAGCACGCACTGTGTGCTCAGTGTGCTGCCTGTGTTACTTCATTGCACTCATGGCATCCAGGTGAAGAAAGGCTCGGAGAGATGTGCAAGGGTACAGTGCCAAGGATGCTCAGAGCATGTTGTTTCAATAGTGAAAAATTGGAATTAATTAAACACCCATTAATAGAAACAAAAAAGGATGCATTTGATTTATTACTGATGAATAAAAGATGCGCACCATGCTGTGTTAACTGGTAAGCATAGGTTGCTGAGCAACATGTGTAGTAGATATACTATAAAGTACCTAAGGAGTGATAAAAATACGGTTAAAGTATAAATTTTTTTAAAAAAGTAAAAGATATATTGCCACTTATACACCCCACCCCCAATCAAAATGTTGTTCCTTACTTTGAACACACTTAGCCCATTATTCATTCTTGCCACTGTGGAAGCAGTCCTGGATGGCTTTTCTCATGAGTATCTTGATGTGCTGTCACAGCTGCCTCACTGTCCTGAATCAATGTGAAATGGCAGCTGTATTCTCCTCTCATACACACACACACACACACACACACACACACACACACACACACACACACACATATACATACATACATATAATTTTTTTTAATCATACCTTGTGAAGACACAAAAGAGAATTTCCAGAATTGCTTCAGAAAAGTGGTAAAAATGATAGGACAAGTGTCTGAAGTGAGAGTATTTGAGGGAGCATAATGGAATGTGATAATTTTTACTGTGATAATTTTTTTAAAAATTTAAACATACTAAGCTGGACATGGTGGTACAGACCTGTAATCCCAGCTCTCAGGAGGCTGAAGCAGGAGGATTGTGGTGAATTTGAGACTAGTGTGAACTACATAGCAAGACCTTGTCTCAGAAAAACAAAAAAATCTAAACACTATTTTTATCACTTGTGGTACAATACCATATATATATATATATATATATATATATATATATATATATATATATACAAATGATACATAGGTACAGAACAATTTATTACATGCCATTAAAAGTCATTCTTCTACAACATCATTACCCAATATGACTTCCTGAAATGATGGAAATATACATGTGTGTTGCCTAATACAGTAGCCATGAACTACACATGGGTTTTGAGCACATGAAATGTGGCTGGTGGATTGGGGATCTAAATTTTACATTTTATTTAATTTGAATGGTCACTATATAGTATGGCACAGTAGTAGAACATAAGTCTCGGGAGGACAAAGAGCTTTGATTAAATTACTGGTGTAGTAATAGTGTTTGTGTGCTTGTGTTGGCAGCATGCTCTCTAATACTGTTTGTGCTTAGCAAACAGTGGGTATTCAATAATGAGTGTTCAATGAAACAGTTATGCCTTAAAGGTTGTTCTGTCTGGAATTTAAGACTTCTATTAATTTATATACTTCTGTTCCATTTTGATTTTGTAATAACCATGTAACTTTTAAGTATTTATTACAATTCTGAAAAGCAGTATACATCCATCTCATTTTTTCTTTTTCACTGTACCCAAAATACCCCTCATCTTGGTTGATGGGGAAAGACTGGCCCTGGGTGGCATAATTATTCCTGAAAAGCTGGGTTGACTTTCTCCAAACCAGCATCCTGATTGCCATAGCTCTCTTCATTTTTCATACTTTAAGGCAGACTTCAGTGTCTCCATAACTCTGAGCCTGGTCAACAGTGAAGTCTATTTCCAGTGGAAAGAAAACCTGACAGAAAAACACTGTCTTTGCACATTCCTCTTTGTAATTTATGAAGTCAGCTACAGCTCTGACCCAGTCATCTTTCAAAGTCCATGAGTGCCTCGGTGCTAAGTCCCTGTAACACTTCTGCTCTACTCTATGCTCCTGTCCAGTCTGTCTGCTAACTTCAGCTACATCCACCATCCCTAGTCCCTGCCCAACCTTCTGTGAGCACCACAGCCTGGTTTTTGGCATCAGCGGGCCACCAGTGCTGACTTGCTGCTCTCTTCCTTGCAGGACTGACTTGGGAACCCGGCTGAGAACTCTGTTCTTGCTGTTCAGCCTATATTCACACAGGCTGCTTCTCATAGATCCTGGCTTCCCAAATATCAATTACTTCTTTATCGCCTTGACTCCTACAACTTCTTCTTCTTCTTTTTCTTTTCTAAGTTAGTATAGATCATTTTTAAAATTTTATAAAGAGAGTATAAAATAGCATCAAAACAGAAAAACTACAAGTGATACAGAATTTCACTTAACCAAGCAATATGAATTTCACAGTATTTGTTATAATGCACTGTGTTGTCTTCCAACCAGTTATTCATATTGAAAGAAAAAAAGAAAACAGAAAGACAAATTTGTACCCTTCAGATTCCATTTTTATCTTTCAGGTTCTCACTCTAAGGAGACAATATGATGTTTGCACATGTGGGTCTGCTTTATTTCACTTAAGAGTATGGTCTCTACTTGCATCCATTTACAAACAAAAGTCTCAAATTATCCTGTTTTATAGCTGAATAATACTCCATTTTGTAAAAATACCACATCTTCTTTATCCACTCCTCAGCTGATGGGCATCTAGGTTGTTTCCAGGATTTAGCTATGACAAATTATGCTACTATAAACAGGGGTGCACATATATCACTGTGGTATGGTGCTTTCAGTTCTTCTGGAAAAATACCCTGGAAGGGAATAGCTGGCTTGAATGAGATCTCTAATCCTAGCTTTTTAAGGAATGTCTACATTGATTTTCATAGTGTTTGTACCAGTTAGCACTCCTACCAGCAGTGAAGAAGCATTTCTTTTTCCCTACAGCCTCTCTAGCATTTGTTATTGGCTGACTTCTTTCTTTCTTTCTTTTTTTTTTTTAATGTGTTTGCTTGTTACAGGGTTTCACTATGCAGCTTAGACTTGTGATCCTTCTGGTTTCAGTCTCTCCAGTGCTGGGATTACAGGCATGCACCAACACACTTGACTCTGGCCAGTTCAACCCACCCTGGGGGTGGGGTTGGTATGGCTTGTGATGCCTAGGATTGAACCACAGTCTCTGAGCTTGCCTAAGCTTGCCTAAGCAGGCACTTTAGTTTGCTGAGCTATCTCACTGGTCCCTTGGCTGACTTCTTGATGTTAGGCATTCTTTCTGGGGTGAGATGGAATCTCAGTGTTTTAATTTGCATTTTTCAAATCATCAATGATGCTGAACATTTTTTCATATATTTACTTGACATTTGTATTTCTTCATCTGAAAAGTATATATTCAATTCAGCTAGAGGCCCTTTTTGGCTGTATCTCAGAAAATTTCAACTGATTCCTCTTCCCTTCAGAACCTACTGAGTGCTAGCTACATGCTAGGTATTAAAATCTGTACTCTCAGAGCCAATACTATAGAGTGGGAAAAGACACAAACAGATAAATACATATACACATGAGTGTATGCACACACACACACACACACACACACACACAAAATACCAATGCAAACAAGTGCCCAATGAAAAATGGATGTAGAAATTATTTTAGATACAGCCAAAAAGAACCTCTTGGAAGAGGTAACATTTTGGCAGAGACCTTTTTGAAATGAATAGCCAAATAATGCAGATACCTAGGCAGAGAAGCTGCAAGCATAGACATATAGACCCTGAGGTAAGAAGGTCTTGGAGAGTAAGAGATTAAGTGTCTAGCTGAGGAGAAAGGGACCCAGAAGAGCTCACAGGTATGCAGGATATTATTACAAGATGCCTTATATAAGGTCCACAGAAGGGATGAGAGAAGGGGTGAAGGCTGCACTAACCCATCTCTGTCTCTTGCAGCTGAGTGTAGGCTTGGAAAGCAGCAGACCATCTGGAAGAGGCTGCTGCAGACAGCACACTACTCTAAACTTCACAGTCTCTCCCTCATCCCTTCCCAAAAGAAAGAATATTAAATGCAGTGAAGCAAAATGCCACATTAAGCAATGTGACAATCATCCAAATTTCCATGCTGGCATGTAACCATGGCTTTATCACTACCAGCTTCTGCTGCATGAGCCTCAATATTGTCATGCCAGAGTCACCAACTGTATGTGTGTGAAAAGAAAGAAGTCAGAGAAACCCATGACAGGCATTGCTGGCAGAATTTGTTTGAAAGTGAGCTGGTGAGGATGGGGAAGGAAGACTCACAGAGAGGTCAGTGGGTGCTTCTTTCTGGAGCCCAAATATTTACAGTTGGTCAAAGCAGCTTCAAGAGAAGGACGGATTCTTATTTTTCCAAGACGGTAACCAAGGTTATGCTGACTTTCAAATTCTGCAAGGGCAGAGCCCATGCACTGATTCGCTCAGCAAATATTTACTAAGCACCTGTCAAGTGGCACAGTAAACAAAACAGAGAAATTGAAGCCAGCATCAAACTTCCTCTGCACTTCTCTACTGTGCCTAAAAATGATGAAAGGTAACATTTATTGACCTTTCACTATGTTCCAGATGTTATTTTAAGCACCTGACAGGTATTAATCATTTAATTTTCAGACCTGTCTTCCCTATTACAAGAAAAATGAAGCACAGAGCAACTGGGTTACTTGCCCAAGACTACGCAATACGCAGCCAGTGAGTGGCAGAACTGTTACAGGAACATAGATAGTCTCAATCTAGAGCTCAGGCCAAAATGTTATATTTTTAACAGAAGGATGTCAACAAACACCTGAATGATTAGGAAAATAGGTATAGCATGAACACAGTGAAATAGTTCAAATTTAAATATCTAGACGAAAGATCAGGCTTATTTATGACAGTAAACTAGAGATGATTTTAATTATGTAAGAGAATATATATAGATGATATAGAAATACCACACCATATTACACAAGGGACTTACTTAGGCATTGGAGGGTTTAGGTGTCTATGGGGATTCTGGAACCAACTCCCAAGAACATTGACAGATGACTATGCTGAGATTCTAGGGGTTGTTATTAGCCCATCCTAATCAATAAAATGTCAGCCCTCTAAATTCTAGGTGAGAAAAAACAAGTAAAGATTCTATATGCCCAGTTAGAAAGGAAATGAAAACACACATTAATTATTAGTGGATTTTTGATTTGTACACACTATCCACTCTGTCTTTGTTATTTTTCTCTGTTGCTGACACAAAATATCTGACACCTAAAACTGAGGAAGGAAAGGTCTACTTAGCTCATAGCTTGTGGGGGTTTCAGTCCATACTCAGGTGGCTCCAAGGCATAATGATACATGGCAGAGGACAGCAGTTCATGGTAGCAGAAGACAGCAAAACAGCAAGAAAAAGGAAGGAACAGTGGCAGAGAGCAAGCTCTCTCCCTTCCCTACATTGTATTTAGACTATCTGTTAGTGTAGCACTTACACTCATAATCCCAGCAGCACTAAGACCCACAATCCCAGTGCTGGATCATGAATTAATCACAAACTTTAGAAGCCTGCCCCAATGACTGCATGAGGCTTTAGGGAGACAACCAGACACAAACCATAACACACACCTACTCTTGCTAATACTAAGAAGTAGATATTATCTCTACTTTACACATGAGGAAATGGAGGTTAAAGAGGAAAGAGGACCTAGTTATGTAACTAGTAAGTGCCAGGCATGAGTTTTAAACCTGGGTATGTCTGTCTGAATCTTTCATACTGCCTGTAATGAGTATGTGCAACTAGATTACTATAAGGGCCAAACATAGGCCCAGAGGGGCCATTCAGGTGTCCAGTCGGCCATCAAAAGTGGCTGTTCAGTATCTGTCAGGACTGGGATAGAATCCTGAGAGAAAAGACAGATATATTGATTAGCTGACAGTCTAATGTAGGCTACAGTCAAGTATATTTTTAGTATGGTATGAGATCTATGCCACTAGGTCAGAGATGTGGTGGGACTTAGGGCTATACTTAAAGACATAGAAGGAAAGAAAATGTAAAAAATAGAAGTAGAAAAGCAGTGAGAAATAGTGGCCAAGTTAAGAAGTAGCACTGACGTACTTCCCTTCCTGTCCATGTTTGTGCACACAGAGTGAGAAGATGCCATATGTCTCATCCCACTGCCTGACGACATCAGAGTCATTCTGGAAAGCTGAGAGGTGGCTTCAGCCTGCTCCTCATAGCAGCCCCCAGTGCAGCTGGCTCGGAACTCAAAGCCAAGCCTGGGAGCGCACATTCCCTCAGGCAGCTGGAACTCTCTGCTTAGGAGGGCTAAAGGCAGTTTGGTGGATGGTTTTCCTTGCTCACTTATGACTCTGTCATATTTATTTTTTGTTTTTTTCTCACGATTTTTTCTGTTTTCCTCTTCAAAGAGAAAACAAAATAGTCATAAAAAAGAAAAAAATAGAAATGATACAGAATTTCACTAAACAAAATATGAATTTGACTATATTTGTTGTATTGCATAGTGTTGTTTTCAAATTAGTTGTTCCGATTACCAGATATATACATGCGAAATTGGAAAAAGAAAAAGTTATAAAAAATTAAGAAGAAAAAAAAATGAGAAAAGAAGAAAATTAAGCATTAACTGCTCCTTTACATAGACTGGTAGAAACCTGTAGTATAATTATCCAAACCATCCTGTTTACAAACATAGATATATTTCTTTCCCCCCACTCTCTCTAATATCCTTGTCCTAATCTCAGTAATTCCTTTCTTTTTTTTTTATTATAATTTAATAGTTCTTTTCCTTTGAAAGGTCACATTTAAAACGTGCACAGTGCCTGACATACAAAGCCATTCAATAAATGCTGACAGGTGTGTTCATTACTTTTTTCATTGCTGAGACAAAATACCTGATTCTGCCAGGTATTTTAAAGTTAAAAGAGGGAAGGTTTATTTGGCTTATAGTTCATAGAAGGGTCAGCCCCTAGACAGCTGGCTCCAAGGCAGGATGGCATATGGCAGAGGGGCAACAGTTCATGGTGGGGGGAAGGCTGCACGAGCAACAAGGGGCCTTAGTAGCATTAGTGTGCCCCTTTATCTAGACTACGTAGGGCACTTCTGGAAGTTGGACACACTCTAGGTTGGACACGCTCTGAGTGAGCGGTCTCATCTACAACAGACTGCCTTTCTAAAGCAGAGGCCAGCCCTCACAAAGACGGGCCAATGCACAAAGTTCGTTGTGGGCACAGGCTGCCCACTGTGTGCTGACTGCTAGGAGGCTATTACTACTACAAGTGCATTAAAGAGAAGTCACTGCTGGTTCTCAAGCAGCAGCAAGAGGGACAAAAACGGAGGCAAGAGGGAAGATTTTCTCGGGCCCATGTGGGAGGACTGCGAAGCACTGAGAGTGGAGAGAAGGAATTGAGACTGACTGGATGATAGAGAGGCAGAGGCTGATGAAAAATGAAAGGGAAGGGCAGAAGCTGCAGAAGGTTCAGCAAATGACTGGTTTCTTAGCTTTTAGTCAGGACAAGGAAGAATGTGGGCCATAGGGCACAACTGGGAAGTTAGCAGTGCATGCTAGTTTGAAAGGAGTTCAGAGTGCGGATTCCAATGTCGATGTTATCTGAGAGGAGCTGGGAGTTGATCCAGAGAGATGTGATTATCTTGGCTGGAGGTTTTGATTTAAAAGAGGTAGGATTATGTGGCTACTAGGGGTGAGAATCCTGGAGCCAAGAAGTCTGGTGTGATTCCAGTTCTGGCCAGCACTAGCTGTGTGGGCCTAGACAAAACACCTAACTTCTCTGAGCTTTATCAATTTAATAAAATAAGAGTAGTAACAGTACCCCTGTCCTAGGGGCTTAAGGAGAGTAGATAAGCTAAAATGTACAAAGACTTCATTACAGTATCTCACCCTCAGAAAAAGTGTCTTTGTGAAGGTTGCCTCTAGTGATCCTCTCAGTGACCCTCACTTTGGGCTCCATCAATAGGAGGGAGGAATGAGGACCAAGCAAAGAACATTCACACTAACGAGTAAGGCTCCAGACAAGTGGGCTAGTGGGTTGGGCTTGAGAAGATTTTAGCTATTGTGAAAAGTCTGTGAATATTTCTCATCCAAATGGTATTTGCCTATATAGGATAGCTTACAGAGAGCTAAGGATACGATCTATATAAATCTACCATGCAAGAGAAAAGTGTTAAAAAAAAGTACTAAGCAGAAGGAAATTTGAAATTGTCTTGCTGCTACTAAAGAAATCTTCCAAAATGGCACAAAATAATTAAACTGAAGAAATATGTGGGAGCAGCCCTCACTCATGGTGGTGTGTCGGACAGAAGTTATCTGCATCCCCTGTTCCTCTGATGATTAAGGGTATGCTTCAAAGATTGTGCTGAGTTCTAGGCACCTCATATTCAAGAAAAATACTGCTGTGAAGACAGCATTATGTTTATTCTAGTCCATGTTGTGTGGTTTTAACAGAATACTCAAGCCTGGGGAATTTGTACAGAAGAGGAACATGTATGGGCCTTCCTTCTGGGTCCTGGCACAGGCACTTGTATCTGTAAGAAAGGAAGGAGGAACTGTCTCTGTTATGCCCCTCTATATGGGCCAAGCTCTTCATACTACCACAGTGGTAACATCTGTGTGTGCGTGTGTGCATGCGTGCACATGTGCCTGTTTGAACCACAGCAACACACAAACCAAAGCCGTGAGTGCATAACACAGTGATTCCGTAGGATCTATTTGCTTCCTTGTTCTCCTCCCCACCTTTCAGTGTACCTAAAATAGAACCACAGGTGAGGGTTGCGTTCAGACATATTGTGCACTTTTATTTTTAGCCCAGAGAATATTTTATTTACCTATCTAATTAAATGAAAGCCTAAAACATAAAAGCATATGGATGTCGAAATGGTACTAGTAGAAACAATTATTTAGAAGATAAGCCCTTAGAAACTGACAAGGATAATAAGCACTAAAAATATTCTTAATGGACTTTATTGAATGATAGATAACACTTGTAATTTAAAAATTCATTCTGTCTCATTTAGTTATAACTGGATTAATATAATTACAGCATGATTACTATCAATAAGTATTAAATCTCAATATTTACTTTATGCCAGTGTAGGCCAAGGCTGTGAATTCTCTTTCTCTCTTTTTTTATTTGTACAAATGGCATATTACTACTTATTGATTTTAACTTTTTGAGACAGGGTCTTGCGATGCAGTTCAAAACTCACAATGATCTTCCTCCCTCAGCTCCCCCCAAGTGCTGGGATTACAGGCATGCACTACTATGCCTGGGAATTACTACTTATTGAAAAATATTTCTATAGTGTATAATAGTCATTGAGTTCCACCCCAGGAAGCCTGTGGTTGGGAGAAAGGATGTTAGAAATTTGTAGCTTTTATACCACCATTTTAGAAGTGGTGAGCTCTTACTCTTGCCCAAATATCTGGGACTCAAGAGCAGAATCTTGGGCCAGCCAGATAGCTCAGTGGATTAAAGTGTCTGCTTAGGCAGAGTACAGGGACCAGGGTTTGATCCCTGGTACCACAAGCTACAATGGCTTAGGAGGCTGAAATAGGAAGATCACTGCAAGTCTGACCTATGTAGTTAGAACCTGTAGACCCTGAACTAAATATATAAAATTAAAAAAAAAAAAAAAAAAAAAAAAAAAAAAAAAAAAAAAGCAGAATCTTGACAAGTAGGGTTAAGCAACTAAGGAAGAGGCCACAGGCTATTTATTTTTCCAGTCCTTCTGAGTCTAGGCCAGACAACAGGGCAGCACCTGAAGAGATAGATGTCAGGGCTCTGTCATGAAATAAAATCAGATTATTCTGATTTTGATTAACCCGTATCTATCTAAAATGACACATGTATCATCCAAACTTCATACTAAGCACAAAGCTGGCTGTTGCCTTGTCTCATGGGTCTTAGCTAACTAACAGCACGAGGAGCTATTTAAAGTTTTCAGTGAAATTTTAAATACATTTCAGTTGATTCAGGGTGCTGTTGCCTAATTCTGGATCAGAAATATCCTGTTGAACCAAGTTACAGGTCTGTGAGGTAACTTTCAGGATAACTGGTGGCAGGCGAGGAAGGCAGGAGGAAGGCAGCCTTCCTGCTGAGGTCTCTCTCTGTGATGCAGTCTCTGAGCTTCCTAGGGGCGATCAGACCTCTCTGCATGATCACCCTATTGCCCCTGCTCTGCTACTTCCTTTCTGCTAAATCTCAACTCTTAAGGCCCTGTTTATCCCGGCCAAACTGCAAAAATCATCCTGTATCTTTGTCATGGAAATAAATAAAGATATAACACTAATCTTATAAAAAATGCTTGCTTTTTTTCATTAGTGCTCAGCATTAAGTCCATGGTGAAATGTATTCTACTTCTATTAGAATCAAGGGCAAAAAAACTGTAATTCTAAATAATCTTGGCCCCGCCATCAATAATCACAGCCGAAGGGACAAAACTTATCAACAGAAAGTTACAGCTCCCACTATAGCATGGCCTCAAAGGTTTCAGTAGGCAGATATTTCTAGGCACACTTTCCAAGCTGCACAAAATAACGTATTTCAAATGGAATGACTCTTCTGCTCACTTGAATTTCAATCCCTTTTTTCTTTTTGCAAAGTTTGGTTGTGGAAGGACCCATGATAATTGCAATACTCTTTTTTTTTTTTAAGAAAACATAATGAGTCTGAGATTTATTTATCAAACATCGGGGTAGGTCTTATTCATTTTCTATTCCTAACCTAGTAAGACTTTTAAAAGCAATTTCTGTATAATTTAAAAAAATCATCTTCCATCTCTTAATAGTTGTAAGAGAAAGCAGAAGTCTATGAACTTTGGGTAATTCATAGTAGTGGGAAAATAAAGTAGGATTTTTGGAAAAAGTTTAGAGATAGGATGTTTGCTTCAAAAATCCTAGAAAATTGTCGGGTATAGCTAAAAGAACCTCTCTGGAGTGGCACCTAGGATCTACATTCTTAGCACCAGGGTTGGGTCTGATGGTTAGCTAGGTATAATTTTCTTTCTTTTTTTCCCCATAATCTTATTGAAGAACAAATAGCAATGAGACAGTTTCAAATCAAATTATTAGAACAGATTCAATAATTAATACATTGCATACTATTTTATTAATGGTCATTTGCTGTAAAGATGCAGACATGATATTCTATTTACAAACACTATTAGAGCAGATGCCTCTATTCATTGAATTAAGAGAATGTAGCTGTATACCTATCTTTTTCTAAAAGCTGAATTATAGTACAGTTTCAATAATTAATACCTTTTACATTGTTATCTTCCTAGTGGTTATCCACAATACAAGAAGCAGACAGGATATCCTGTCCAACACTATCATGCAAATCTTTTTTCTCATAGAATTATGCAAAGGTAGCTGCATATTTATCCTAACTGTTCTGTATACACAAATACAGAATGGTCCTTCCTTTGTATCCCCCTTTTCTTTGTTTATTTCTGTCAGAGATGGGTATTACACTGTCATTCAATTATTATAGGTGCTTGAATTCAGCGAAACATGCCAACACAGTCTAGCAGCCCACAATAGTAGTGGGTTATCTGAAGAAGTTGTTGACTAGAGCCATTTACAGCTCAGCATATTATTATGGCTTTATTTTATATACTTCGTTTGCATACTTTTCTGATAGATGGTTTTGCATACTTTTTTCTGAGATAAAGCAAGACCTATATAACAAAGAATGTAATGTTTGTATCTGATGGGGTCTGTCAAGTCCCCTCATCCTGTAACCCTGTACCTCACTTTGTAGATCCTTTGTCAGTGCCAGCCATGTGGATGAGTCACAGCCATTGCTTGACCAGTTTGCTCTCTGTGAAAAGCCTGAAAGTTTTCTCTCCATGTGACTCTCCTTAGGCACACTATAGATCATCAATCACATTCCTCTGTGGCTCCATAATCTCCTTGATCAGAAAATTTGGAGCACAACTGAGTTCCATGATGTTACAGTACAGGTTCTCTTATGTCCTGAGTCTTCATTGACCTTCAGCCAGCCAGGCATATTTTCCTTCTTGGTATAAAATTTATTTTTGAGGGTGGGCATGACAGCATATGCCTGTAACCCCAGCACTTCCAGAAGGCTGAAGCAGGAGGATTGCCAGCCTAGACTACTTTACTGAGTTTATGGCCAGCATGAACTATACAGCAAGACCTTGTCTCAAAAAAAAACCAAACCAAACCAAACCAAATCAAACCAAACTAAACAAAAACAGAAGGAGGAGGAGGAGGAGGAGGAGGAAGAGGAGGAGGAGAAGGAAGAGGAGAAGCAGAAGGAGGAGAGGGAGAAAGAGAGGAAGAGTAGAGGTAGAGGGAGAGGGGAGACTGGAAGGGGAGAGGGAGATGCAGAAGGAGGAGGAGGAGAAGGAGAAGGAGAAAAAGAGGGAGAACAAAAGGGAGAGGGAGAAGAAGGAGAGGGAGAGGGAGGAGAGGAAGAGGGAGAAGGAGGAGAAGGAGAAGGAGGAGGAGGAAAAGGAGAGGGAGAGGGTGAGGAAGAGGGAGAGGGAGAGGGAAAGGGAGAAGGGGAAGGAACAGAGGGAGAGGAAGAAGGGAAGGGAGGGGGAGAAGGAGGAGAGGGAGAGGGAGAAGGAGGGGGAGGGGAAGAAGGCGAGGGAGAGGGAGGGGCAGGGAGGAGAAGGAAAAGAAGGAGGAGAGGGAGAGGGAAAGGGAGAGGGGAAGGAGAGGGAGAGGGAAAGGGAAAGGGAGAGGAAGAGAATGTATTCTCCAAAGCTGTGATGATTAACCATGGACACCACTGCTTATCTCAGAAAGTATCCTGAAAAATTTTAAGAGCAAAAAGTTGAAGTTTTCTACTGCAAAGTAAATATATTCCCCCAAAATATATTCCAATGAATATTTTTAGGATAGGAAATGCCATGTTTCTAAACAAAGTATTCCACTTATTAAAAGGTTGAGAATAGTTTCACCACTTCCACTTTTCTAAAAAAATTTTGATGAATGCACCTCAAATTCATTGTTACTTCTTGAACAAAGAGGGATACTGTGGTTTGTGACTGTTTATACAAATGGAAATACTGTACAAACAATTCAGCACGTCAATGGCTATGATTAAACTCATAAGCAATCACTAATTTTTATTATCTCAACTAACAATAGTACTTATATTTCCGTAGTTTTCCCTAGCTTCTGGAAGATATGAAGAATTTAAAAAAGCAGTTTTCCATTTTTTAAGAACTGCCACCTTTTAGTTCTGGAATGCTTCAGAGTAAAGAATTGGTGTTACCATTCAGACAGAACCCAGGGATCATTTTTCTCTGAATCTTAGGTATTTATGGTAGAAAAACTGGGAGGAACAGGAAAACACACATCAGAAGGGTAATAATCTTGGGAACGAAGTGGGCTGGGCCATGTCTAACTCAGCAGGCTTGAAGACACTATTGTTGTTTTCCCATTATTCTATTTTTGAATCTCGTCTCTTGCTGATGGTTTCCAGCCTGTGTAAACTGCTCACTGTGCCCTGGTGGGTCTAAGCATTCTCATTTACGCCACCTCGGATTCCAGCTGGCCGAGCTGCACTGCCCTTACGCTGCTCTTACAGGCTTTCTTCTTCCTAATTACATATATTTGATCGCTCAGCTAGAAAAAATCTTGGCAAATTGTGCTGCAATAATCATTTGTCTCTTTAGCTCACCACTGAGAAAACTGTCCACCATAATGATCCCAAGATTCAGTCAAGGATAACCATTCAGAAAGAGCTTTCTACTCACAGAGAAACTGCCAGACAGGAGCCAGAGGTCATTTCATTATTCAGAGTGATCTCTGGCCTTCTTCCACCTGTAACAGGTGAAACTCAAGTCCCATCGTGGAACACTGGTATAATAATATCAATGTGGAGTGGAGTTGCTGGGGCAAGATGGCAGCAGCCAAGAGGAAGAGGCATGGGGACTTGCAGGTTCGGGCGAAGAAGCCAAAGAGAAACGAGAAAGATGTCGGGCCTCCACTTAAGTCATCCACTGTGGCAGAAGAGATGCAGGAAGCTGACCGAGCCCGTATCCCAGGCCCTGTTTCCAAGGGCAAGTGGAAAAACAAGGAACGGATTCTCATCAGAACAAGACATTTAATGCAGGACTTAAGAACCTTGATGCCTCATTCTAAAGCAGATACTAAAATGGATCGTAAAGATAAATTATTTGTGATTAATGAGGTCTGTGAAATGAAAAACTGCAATAAATGTATCTATTTTGAAGCTAAGAAAAAACAAGATCTTTATATGTGGCTTTCAAATTCACCTCATGGGCCCTCTGCCAAATTTCTTGTTCAAAATATTCACACCCTAGCTGAATTAAAGATGACTGGAAACTGTTTAAAAGGTTCTCGGCCACTTT